>KN885704.1:1111-16304 GCA_000934455.1 Apostichopus parvimensis | reverse complement strand
CCCCCCCACGCCCCCTCGTGGCTACGCCACTGAGGAAAAGTGATCTAAAAATTAACTTTCGTTGCAAAGTCAAGGGTCTACATGAAACCCATTATATTTTATTGGCAATATGTATTATTTTCCAAAATCAGTTGTTCCCAAGCGTCAATATTGCACATTAATGTTTTTTAGGTCAAAATGGCGGCAATTTCCCATACATATCCTGCACAAAATAAAATAGACCACTAATACCATAAAATTGATCAGAAGGAGAATCTACCTTCATGTTGAGGTTCCGCCGGCTATTTTGAACATATGTGGAATGATAATTTGTTAGTGGGGGGGTCTACTCAAAGGTCATAAAGCACTAAAAACAGAATAGAGGGCGCTGTCCATTTCATTATATCAGAGCATTGCATAGTGCTATGCGAAAAATTATAATTAAAATTACTTCGCGATGCTTTTCATTGTAATTACATGTAAAATCTGTCGTAACTTCTGATCATGTGCGAAACATCATTCTCCCTAGCCCAATCCTATGCACTGCAATTCCCATACCTATGTTTGGTAGCTGGACATGGATATATTAAATGGTGCTTAAAATCCTACCCCTCTCCAAATTTTCAGAGATGGAAGGCCCTCTTGAATTGAAAATATTGAGGCAAAGTTAAGGGATTGGGAAGGTGTGGGGAAGGGTGAGGTGGTGTAAGGAGGGGATATGTATAAATCTAGTTTATAAATGAGGAAAGCATATGGGAGTGAGGCTCCAATGTAAACCATAAAGTGTTATGTAAAGAAGGCAAAAAAGGTGTGTTAGTTTCAGTTCTGAATTATATTATTATTGCAAAAGATCTTTTTTCATAATTTTTTTTTAGAAGCATTTCTTTTTACAGTTACTTTATAAAGGGCCAATACATTATGAATAAAAAAGTGTAACTAAAAACAAGCATTTAGCATATTTGGTCAACGGCATATATATGAACAGTGACAGTATTCTAGTTATTTTTACACTTTTTGAACAAGACATTCAACATGCACTAAGTGAGGACATTATGTGGTACAATGATAATTATTTTTATATAACCATTCAGAGAGTCAACTGAGTTGGAGATTCCTTGGGAAACAAGATTTTCAAAGCTCACACCACTTTTGACCAAAAGAGATTTAATTGGTGTGCCTACATGCAAGTTTGAAAATGTACTTAAAATATTATGTGTACAATCCAAGACATCACAGGCACAAACCATCACCAGTGCATAAATTCCTTTATACCAATATTGTTAAACTGAAGTATCACTTGAAAACATTAACTATATCTAGTAGCTACAGTATGTATACATTTTCATAGAACAGGACCTATGAAGTACATTGTACATATTCATGAAAATTTGCAGGAATTTAGACATGGCAACTTTCCATCATGTCGTCTCTCATGCAGAATTGCAAATTTGAAGGTCTTGAATAGTATAACTACTGAAGACAGAAATGTGGCCACTGTGTAGTGTGTGGACTGATCTCAGCAGCTTTGGGGCAGGTCCTTGATCCATTGATTCTGTTGACAAAGCAGATGAAGATTTATTTAATATGTATTTGTGATACACAAATGGCCTTCTTTACTTCACCTCAAGTAATTAAAAGTTGCTTTCAATTACTTCAATGTTGCATAGCTGATAGATAGTTTAAAAAGAGATATGCAACATTACAATAACTTTCCACATTAATAAAAACAGTGACTGACAAAGCTCAAATAAAATATGCTAACTTATGCTGCATACCATGAGTTTGCAAAATTGATTATTCTACATTAATTTTTTACTTTACAATTTAAATTATTTCCTCCCTCCTCCTCCCCCCCTTATTTACTTTTAAACAGAACATGTACCTGAATTTCCATTGAAATACATTTAAGTAGCAAGACAGTATGCATGTCTGTTTACTTACCGAACCATGTTGTCGTTTTTTTTAAATTATATGTTCACACATGACCGGAAAGGGACTACAAGCAGTTATGTATGTTAAAAGAGCAACGTTTTGCATTATTACAGTATCATAAGTTTGTGTATAGGCCTATATTCCTACACGTACATAATTGCACTCTATTTGAAGGCAACAGATGGAAATCTTACCTGATTGATCATTGTGTGAGAAGTCTCCAAAATCTGCAGTATCAGTTTGAGCTGGTAAATCCTCTGCAAGAGAAAATAAAGAAAGAGATTTCAACAACAGTTTTGTTGAATTGAGCCTAGGATGACGATCATATTTACTTTTTGATTATGATTTACTTCAAGGCCTGTATCCAAGAGATGGGTTGTAACTGTTCAGTTGGTTTAACTCGCATTAGTTCAAAAAATATATAAACAAGGCATCTTCAAGTTCAACAAGAAATACAGCATATTTCAAAGACCATACCAAGGGGAAAAAACTTTGAATTCATTGCAAAGTTTTACCAGCACCAGCAACCCACTTTGTTCCTGTGACAAGTTGTACACAGAACGTACATTCAGCCAACCTTTTTGTTTCAGCATAGCCTGGGCTATTGAATAACAGTTTAGTCAACGTTAGAACTTAGCTAGAGCTGTGTACATTTTTTACCGCGTAGGCCTAGGCTAGTTGAGAACGACTGTGGTTACTGAAACTGTACGAACTCGAATGACACAGTTTCCAGTCGAATAGAGCATTCATTTTGAATGTAACATTTCAAGAATACTTTAATACAACTCACCAACTGATTGTGTAAGTTTCGATTTAGCCCTGGAGATTTTGGATACGTCGGTAAACTTCATATAACATTGCGGATGATACCCGCACGTTGTTGTGTCCTACGTCAAGTTGAGGTCTGCATTGTCAGACAAAATAGTATTGGCAAAATCCCCTAATTCTCCACCTAAAGCCTTCCATTCCTTAGCACATCTGATTACTTTAGCGTTGGAGATATTGGTAAATGCAGTCACTTTCCCTGAGGCTGTCTTTGAAACATGGATAATGCATTCTAATTTCATTTCCGTTCGGCAGGCCGCCTTATCACTAGTTGACGCCATGTTCAAATATTGCCAGATGTTAAAAAGTATTGCGCAAGCCTGTAGACGCGATTGTGATTGGTAACCCGTGACATCATACGCTGTATTTTCGCCTTATAAACTCTCTCCAAATTTGATTAAAATGGTAACGGTTATTAATAACAACTGCAAAAATGTGCACGTTAGACAACTGGGAACAATCGATAATGGTGATTTCATATTATTTTCTTTTATTTATAATGGCATTTGTTGGTAGTCCTCTCTCTGTTGCAATGAACTTAATCGATTTTGGACTTCGGCCCACGGTCTATTTCTATTATGTTTCTTTTCATTTCAGTGATTCTGTACAAATGTTCTGTGAACAGACCAGATTGCAGTCGCTGTTTGTCCAGTTTAACAACTCATCCTGTCTTAATGTGTATTTGGTGTTCTTCACAGTCATTATGTGCTGTCAGAGAAAACTGCAACCAAGGAATTCAGGAAGAGTGTACAGCTCCACCTCAGATCACATTGGTAATTTTTAAATAACAACTTTTTATGTTGTACATAAATTAACAAGATATTAATACAATTGTTGTATTATGTACACAAAACCGCTTTAAACCTTCAACTACTTTCCAAAAGTCCTACACTTTACAGGACAGATCCAAGATTTTATAAAGCAGGGGATGTGAACTGGTCCTGGAAGCCAACTCCCATGTAGGAGGGACCTGCAACAGCAAATAGTACATTCATATGTAGACTATAATTTGAGTCTATAATTATTAATTAATTAATTGATCTAACCTAAGATTGTTCTAATCTATAAATACTTAGAAATTTTGTGTGAAGTCGAATAGATGGTTGGGGGCACAATCCCCTGGATCTGTGCCTGCCTTGTCTGATTCAGAACATGAGGTTGCTTCAAGGTTATTCTATGTGTACAGATCATAAGAATCTTTCCCTTTCTTATACTGCTTTTGTAGAGAATCTTGACATGTTTCAATAGTTATCTAATCCTTATAGTTGAGGCAGAAGACAAAGCTTCAGTGGGCATGGTGACCACAAAATGTTGGGGTTTATTTATATTTACTTATGAGTATCTTTGACACAATTCCATCTCATCATTAGCCAGATTGAACCAACTAGTGGCCCAATGGAAGGAGGGACCATGGTTCAAATTATCGGCACTGACCTTGGCCAGAGATTTTCAGATATTGGGAGAGTCACACTAGCTGATGTTTTGTGTGATCATGGAAGTTATGAAGACCAGTACATGGTTGGGGAAAAGTAAGAAAGTTCATTTCATTGTGTTTAGCAGTGTATATTGAGTGGTTGAATAATTATAACAGATAGTTCATGTTTGGTAGTAACTAAATTAAAATGAAATGATTACTTACCAGTTCGTCTAGCACAGCAATGATAAAACCCTGGTCTGCTGCGTCGGTCTGTTGCAAATGAACTTAACAGAAAACAGTAAATTAGAAAATATAGGATCCATCCATAACACAATTAAATGAATGTTGCCAAATGAGATCCTATACAAAATACCAAAAGTTTAGATCGCCCAAAATAAAAGAATGTGGCTCCAATACGAAGTCTTGCAATAAAATAAATTGATAAAGTCGGATAGGACCCGTTTCCCAACTTGATGAGAATGATCCGATCGCAATAAATAGGGCAATTAATGTTGCAGTAGTAAACCCGTTGTGAGGAGCGGTCGAAGGAGAAGTCGAAGTGGTGTCAGTATGAATTAGCGATACTACTAAGGTAGTTGAGGGGCTATCAGTTGACTCCTCTGCACATGTAGTAGGTAAATTGTAGGTATATTCAGTGATAGCATCATGTCTGTATCTAGAGCTCCATTTTGTGGGATGGGGTACAGATCTAGGATAATGTCCATCCTGAGGAGGGGTCTAAGGGGAGGAGATGCCACTGTCTTATTTATGGAATTTGTTTGTGTGGCTTAGATGCAAAATGGTGCATTTGTGTTATTTTCCATTTTTCAGTTGTGATATCAACAAATGTAAACAATCTCTAAAATCTTCTGTAAAATGTTTTTTTTGGGGGGGGGGGAGGTCAAGTGCCTCCCATGTGAGGACTTTTTCAAGTTGAGAAGTTGCTGCACTTTTACTTGACAGCAAAAGTATTTCTTTATGGTATCGTTTAGGACAGTGACTTACAATATATAATCGCTTTTGTAACCAGCAATATTAGGGATATCATCCTTCAGTGTTGATGAGCGTAACTTTAATTTTTAATTCGCTGCTTTTCCTTTTAATAAACAGTACATTATATAGTACTTTCCTTGCCATATTTCAGTGTTACATGTTTGTCAGGATCAGCAGTGGTGAAGATGGGTCCGGTCTCTGTAGAATTAACGGATCACAGAACTTCACAGGGGGACGTTATGTTCTCTTACAATGTGAGTACATTGTATATACTTAAGTATTTTTCTGTTTGTGTAATAAGATAACAGACTTTGTCTGTCAGGAGTTTTGGTTTGCTGAGAACATGCAGGTTTACAATAGAATATTCAGTCATTGAAACATGGTAACATTCTTCATGGGGATCATTTGATGTTCATCAACAGGTTGTTTGCAGACCTTCTGTGAGAAATGATCCTTTAATATTAGTTTTCAAAGGTGGTGTTTTTCCCTGCATTCCTTTTGAGCCTGTTAGCTAGCCTTCCTTTTGTAAAAATGATTCCTTTGTCCGAATTTGCTTTTGATTTAGTTTCTAAAATACTGATTTGACATAATAGATTCAATTGGTAACAAGACTATTCAAAGTACTGAGATTAGCCTTCATACTATTTACATGAGTAAAAAAAGGAAGAAAGTGAAAGACAATGCATTGGAATGATTTGTACAGTGTAGGATAAATAGACAGGTCCAATCTTTTTACAGTGCAGCATACATAGGCAGGTCCAATCTTTGAACATTGATTGGAATGATTTGTACAGTGTAGGATAAATAGACAGGTCCAATATTTGTACAGTGTAACATACATAGTCAGGTCCAATCTTTGTACAGTGTAGCATACATAGACAGGTCCAACATTTGTAGTGTAACATACATAGGCAGGTCCAATCTTTGTACAGTGTAGCATACATAGACAGGTCCAATCTTTGTACAGTGTAGCATACATAGACAGGTCCAATCTTTGTACAGTGTAGCATACATAGACAGGTCCAATCTTTTTACAGTGCAGCATACATAGGCAGGTCCAATCTTTGAACATTGTAGCATACATAGACAGGTCCAATCTTTGTACAGTGTAACATACATAGATAGGTCCAATCTTTATACAGTTTAGCATGCATAGACAGGTCCAATCTTTGTACAGTGTAGAATACATAGAATGGCTAATCTTTGTACAATGTAGCATACATAGGCAGGTCCAATCTTTGTACAGTGTTGCATACATAGGCAGGTCCATTGTTTGTTCCATTGAAGGTAATAACATGATGATATCATACTTAATAGTCACACATATAAAGAAATATAAAAGACAGGCATCTACCGAAAGATTACCATTTCTACGTCCTTTCCTAACTCTTTTAAAACCTGCCCTAAAATAGTCAAAATTAATCATAAACAAGAGTTGTCAGGGTCTGTAGAGTCTGCATTATTACAGTGTGTAACAGTGAAGTAGATAATAGTCTATGGTTTAGTAAACCTAAGTTATTACCTTGGCTGTACCTGCCACTTCTAAACTGTAAAACAAATCATTTACTATAATACTTAACAGTGAAATTAACTAAGCAAGTTTCTTTCACATTGCCTTTAGCTTTAGATGCCACTTTGTTGAATGCAGAGTTTTAACCATTAAGTTGTGACATATTATTGTATAGTAAAAGTCTGATATTACTTTAAGCTTTCTAACTCCTTCCATATATCATTATTTTATATATATGTTTCAAGAATCAGTGTGAGAGATGGATGGTAGGCTGTGTTTGATTTCAAATGTTTCTATTTGTAAAGCCTTTTGATTTTCATAAATAATATTTCTCATTGATTGATTCTTACTTACAGGATCCAAACTTAACCTCATTCTTTCCTGAGATTGGTCCAGCATCTGGAGGTTCATTGATAACTATTAATGGTACAGACCTAGACACCGGTAGAGATATAGAAGCTTTTGTTGGAAGTGAGCCATGCAGTATTACAACGTAAGAGTCATTCAGTCCTTGCTGAGTTACAGTCTAAACATGTCAATCCTTTGGATAGATCTCTAAAATAATCAACAAAGAATTGATTACTACCAATTGAATCCGTCCGTCCGTCCGTCCGTCCGTCCGTCCGTCCGTCCGTCCGTCCGTCCGTCCGTCCGTCCGTCCGTCCGTCCGTCCGTCCGTCCGTCCGTCCACCTAACATTATTTGTTTCTATTTTTACATGTCAGGTATATGTTACATTCTAACACAGACAAATTTACAGTATGTTATTGTATGTATGTTTTATCATGGCAGGTATGTGTGTTTTTTTCTTTCTTTTACAGTGTTTACTGTAGCCCATGCATCAATGCACAATTTAGGCTACTCATTTTCGTCCAACCATCATTCTTTTATCTTTATTTATTCTTACTCATTCTTCCACTTGTTTGCTTATCTATATTTTACAGAATACAACAAGATTACATTGAATGCATTAACGTGAACTCTACAGTAAACAGCAGCCACACTCTCATGTTGCGTTTTGACAATCGCAGTAGAACACTCGATGGTACAGAATTTCTTTACATTCTTGACCCTGAAGTCTTTGATGTGGATCCTAAACGGTCTATCTTATCGTAAGTTTGGTCTGCTTAAACTCAGTTAGCTTATGTTTAATGTCTTTCCACACTTGAGCTTTCCCTTTTGACAAGTTTAAGAAGTTCAAATGTTTTCTACTCCATGTGGTTGTTAGATGACATAATGGTCCACAATAACTGGGAGGTTGACAAACTGATATTAAACATTGGAGCTACTTTCTTGAGAGCCCAAATGTACTTTACTTGAGGTTGGAAAGCCCATGGATAATGCCCTGATGGAGATGGTTCAGATATTGATAAATGAGGTATGATGAGGTCTGATTATTATTTATCATTATTTGTTTCATCACATAGTATAACAAGGTGAACAAGACAATATAACTGCAAATAAGTTAAAAAATGTGAAAGGAAGTAAACTAAGAAACCCTTGGGCTTAATTGAACAGAATACTCCCATTAAAGAAAATAGATAACCTTGACACCTATAAAAGAATGGTCGTAAGGTATGGTCGTAAGGAATGGTTGTAAGGTATGGTGAGGTTTAATGTTCAGTGAGGTATGATGAGGTGTAATGGTCAATGAGGTATGATGAGGTATAATGGTCAATGAGGTATGATGAGGTATAATGGCCAATGAGGCATGGCGAGGTATAATGGTCAATGAGATATGGTGAGGTATGATGTTCAGTGAGGTATGGTGAGGTGTAATAGTCAATTAAGTATGGTGAGGTATAATGTTCAATGAGGTATGATGAGGTATAATGGTCAATGAGATATGGTGAGGTATAATGTTCAGTGAGGTATGGTGAGGTGTAATAGTCAATTAGGTATGGTGAGGTATAATGGTCAATGAGGTATGATGAGGTGTATTGGTCAATGAGGTATGGTGAGGTATAATGGTCAATGAGGTATGGCGAGGTATAATGGTCAATGAGATATGGTGAGGTATAATGTTCATTGAGGTATGGTGAGGTGTAATAGTCAATTAGGTATGGTGTGGTGTAATGGTGGATGAGATATGATGAGGTGTAACAGTCAATTAGGTATGGTGTGGTATAACAATCTTTTGTGTGGTAAAGGACTATTTAAACGTTTGATCATATAATTAAATTAAAAGGATTGTCTGGTAGCATGTTTTCAAAATATGAGAACGCTAATGTTGCGTTTGATAGAGAAACGATTTTTTAATCGTTTAAGATGGATATTTCAAATATACTTTGAACAATAGACAACGTGATGTCATCTTCGCAATGCAGATTGCGACATAACCCACGTTCCATACAGTTCCTACAGTAATCACAACAAAAACAGCAACGCTATATGTACGTACCAAGTAGGCTGTGTTTTCCTACGTTTGCGATGTGTACGTAATATGTAATAGGCAGTCACCTGTGCGTGTACACACAAGAGTGTATTTGCTTTGGAAATGTGAGAGCTAACTTCAAGTCACTTGTTTTGCCTATTTGCCTGCGCTACGTCAATCACCAAATTGATGCGTTCGAACAAACTGTGCTTTTGATGAGAAACTGGTGAAATTGAAAACCAGATTTCTACAAGAAGGTAACATCAAATGGGGACAATTTTCACATGGTTAGAAAGAGAAAAATAAGAACTATGAGGACAATGTATCCAAATCTTCCACCAGACAATGCCTTTAATGTATCTGAGTTATGAACATGATAAATATTTATAGTGAAACATGAGTGTTTGAACTTGAATGATGAATTGTGAAAGTATGGTATAGTTTAGTGTGAGTGGAGGATTTGGGCATTATTCATACAAGACAACCACAATGGCAGAAGCTCTGGTTTTGCCATAAATTTTATGCATCATTTTAGTTGGAAAAACCTTATAGCAATTGAGCAAGACTTATCTTTTCATGTCTTCTTGTCTTTTCAAAAGAACAACTATGATGCCTTTGAAAGGAAAGTAACAGCTGTTGGGTTTTAAGTTGTTAGTGGTTCAGACTGTGTGAAATCTCAAAACTTTTAAGGAAATAATCCATTAAATCTGTTCTTGCTCTTTACCTATAGGGGTGGAAACACTCTAACAATTACTGGTGCAAGATTGAACATTATAATGAGACCACAGATTGTTTTTACTGTTGATAATCAAGAAAGCACTGAGGTGAAAATGGTGATCTTTTTCTACTTACTTTTCAAATTTGATAATTTATCTGGGAAGCTTTTAACCCTTATTTAATGAAATAAAATTTACCTAACTTGTTTGATGGTTGTGGTTTTGTTTCACTTTTCATACATTATAGATTATTTATGGGTTGTTTCGAAATGGTTTGTTAGTATTTTAGTATCACACATTTTAACATTCCTGTGAGCTACAAACTTTCCTTCTCCATGTATGGCCTCAGTTTTGCACATCTTGCAAAATACACTGCTTTCATTTTTCTGCATTTTGGGATGTATGTATTATTTAGTGTATCATAGTACACAAGAAGTACTGTATGCAATTTATGAACAAAAAGTAGGGTTTCTTATCGTTGATAGTAATGAAGATAGGTTCATTTTTTTAAACTAATTTTTGTAAATATTTTCTGAACAGATTTGTGAAATTATTGATGCTGGCAAGATGATTTGTCCTTCTTCGAGCCTTAACTTCACTCAAACAAGGGGAAAGAGAGCTGATGAGGCAGGAGGTCTTGTTGATGTTGGGTTTATCATGGATGGAGTAACAGAACTCTTAACCTGGTCAATTGACAATAAGGAAACATTTCAGTATGTGCAAGATCCAGAATATGACCAGTTTGATGGCGGTGTTAGCGAATATGATGGCAGTCCCCGGCTACTTAGTCTTAAGGTAATTAGAGTAAACTCATTCCATTCAAAAAAATGAAAGTTAACAAAGACCCTGTGACAAATCATCAATAAATAGCACATATCACCTAAGATAGAGAACTAGGGAGCATTTATACTCAATCATTTATTTTGTTCTGGTGGTGTGTAAGAAGTAATGCTACAGCATGTGTACTAGCTGAGGAAGTCAAACCATTAAAGAACAGCAATGCATGGTGACTTTTATCAGTATATAGTTTCATCTTTCAACCCTTGTTCTTTCCCTGATATCTGCTACAATTTATATAAAAGAAACCCAAAATAAACCAAATAGTACTGAAACCAAACAAAAATACATATCCTAGATGTGCAGTTCTTTAGTCACCATCTTGTATGATGATGTCAAATAAAAAAAGCTGTTTGCCTACCATGTTAGACTTGATCATTTGTCAAAAGATTACTCTCTTAGTTTTTATTCAGAATGTTTCCTTAATTAGAATATACTTTTTCCAGGAATCTTCCTGTCATTTGTCCTTTCTCCATTTACCATTTTCCAGGAAGATAATTTGGCCTTTCGCTATTTACCAAGGTTGTCTTATACTACATGTTCGTGTGTGTCATTCATGTGTGTGAGAACTATGAAAGGAAATCTCTCACAAAAACATTATCTGTAATGTTTACTTTGGCATTTGTTCTGCCTTTCTCTTTTACACAGGGTAGAAATTTAAATGAAGGAAGCCAAGAAATAGATGTGAAAGTTTACATTGGTACAGAGCTGTGTGTAAATATTACTCTCAGTCCTGGATCCTTGGTTTGCACTCCCCCAGAGAACTCCCCACCAGCTGGGGACATAAATGGGGAACGTACTGAAAGAAACTTACCATTTGTTATTGTAAGTGATATATCAGTTTATATAAATTGATACTTCGTCCACAATGTATCAAAGTGAATGGTTTCTATATGGTTTCACAGCTATATCATTCAATAGTAAAATCACTTCACACATTGATGATATTAATGTTTATGCTACTATACACAACATACTTTATGTCATAAGTTTGAGACTCCATATGCACATCGATGTCTATGATGTGTAGGCCTACTATAAATTAGTGTTAAACTGAAGTTAAGACATTGTGTATGAGAGAATCTTATAATGGAATGATTTGAGTCAATATTTGAATGATGTAAAATAATATCACTTGTTTTAACCAGTTCAAATTTGATCAAGTACGGCTAATTAGACCACAGGTCGACCTAACATGGTGCCTGCAACTTTTGGACCAAGGAGGTATTGGACAAATTCTTTTCAAAGCTTTATAGCTCTGGTCAAGTAGATTAGGCTAACCATCTTTCTTAAACTTTTAATGAGTCCTCTCTCATTTACTAAACCATATATCAAAGTGTCTATACCAAGAAAGGTGTTGACTTAGAGAGATATTACCATGTACCTGGTCCCCAATGGTTATTGCTTTTGAGTGATTAATCTCTTTCAGTACCTTATGAGCAATTATTGACATCAAATAAATACAAACGGTAACAAAAAGAAACATAATAAAGATCAAATGATCAGAAACTGAATGGTTATAATAAATGTTCAGCGAACAATCCTGAAAATGTTCACAATTGAATGTTAAAGATCAACTCACTAATATAATAAGATGTGTTAACTTGTTTGCAGAACATATGGGACATGTGGTGCTCTCTGACAAAATATGAGAGACAGTATTACTTGCAGAGAAATTCCATATCCTTTCATGACAAATATAACATAGCTATTAAAGATGAAGACATTTACGAGACGGTTGTATCTTTTGATGCATTATGTCCTTCAAGAAAGAAGCTTGAGCACTGGTGAACAGTGGCTTCGTGCCCATTGGGGCCCGGGGGGGGCACAGGCCCCCCCAAATTTTGTCAAAGGTGTCATAAAATTTTTTCATAATTTAAAAAAAAAAGTTTTCGAAATCGAAAAGTAGACTAAATAATCAATTGCTCTTTGATCGTCGTTGCGGATTTTCCACACACCTCAAAGACGACATATCGGGATTAGTAATGCCATTGCTTTTTCGGCGTTAAAGTTTGTGAAGAATTCGTTGCGGACGAGCATGTCCCAAGCACGCCTGAGTGACCTGATGGTGCTGGCCACGCACCCCGACCGTGCTGAAGCGTGCAAGCAGACAGCCATTGACTCATTTTGGAACCTAACTCAGCGACGTTGAATGAGAACAGTGTCAGCAACTGAATTTCTTGTAGGGCCTACGAGAAATGGGGCTTCTGTTGACTGCTTGGTCAATGGTTGTTAATTGTTGATATTCAGTCAATCGAAACAGTTAAATAATTACTGGTTGATAACTAATGAACCAAATGTGCCATCAACGCTGCCATCGTTGAACAATATTATATATACGTAGTCCCAGAGTAATTGCAACCCGTTACCTTTGCCAAAGTCAGTCAATTTTCCATGAAAAAATGGCAAATTTTTTAATTGTTTTCTAAGCCTGTAACAAAGTTCGGAAAGTTAAGGCATAGCTTTTTCTTTACCCAGTCACCACGTCTCACGGGCATGGGCGGCGATCATGGATCAGCCAACACAAAAATGTTTCGATTTCTTAAATTTTGGGTGCTTCTGGGAGACAAGGAATTGGTAAACTGAGGAATAAATGGCGATCACTTCCTTCGAGAATATTTCCCAAAATAAAAAATTGCCGGAAATTTTTTCCATTTTAGGGGTGTTGCTTACTGCCCATAAGGCACGGGAAGTGCCGTTTCCTGCAATCTGAGGGGTCTGCCAGACAAAAAATTTTCTTGTACGCTGCGCGCCAACCTGTGGTGGCGCTCCGCTTAGATAGTCATCACCTGCTCACGGGCCCCCCAAAATTTATTTTCGCACGACACCCCTGCTGGTGAATATAATTAAGTATATTTTATTTGAAAATGGCAGAATCATATCAGTGTTAAGATGTTAAAGAGATTTTAAATAAAGGCATTTTGCATTGTACACCATATACAGATAATACCACCTGGTTCTAATCTTACATTGTACTTTGAGGACATCTATGAACATTTGTTACCTCTTATCTGATTATTCTATCAACCTATTTCTTGAATGGAGTTATTTTCTCTTCTAGGTTCAACATGCTAACTTGAACATTGGAATTGGATATTTACAGTACGCAGGGCCTTCTGATATTATCTACGTGGTTATTCCACTTGCCGCGATCATTGTTATCATAGCTTGCATCTTATTCATCTTCGGCTGCAAACAGAAATTACAGAAGGACAGGATTGTTACTCAACTCGAGATGCAGATAGCTCAAATCGAGAACAATTACAACGATGAGATGAGAACATGTACGTAACTTTTGATACCCTCAAGATCAAAAGGTGACTTTAGGAACGCACTGATCTTTCATATGTTGTAGAATAAACACTGCTATCAGTCCAGGTTGAATTTCTATACCACTTTTGTGGTTTTTTAAAATGTTCCTTCAACATTTGAGCCTCATCATTAATAGTGGCTGTACTTCTTTACATTGGTCAGTTCCTCAGATGCAACACACAATTTAAATATAGCATGTTTATAATGTGTTACAAGTTAGTCAAGGACAAAAAGTATTGAATGTCATCCAAGGGGGGTCTTTTAGTCTTGTGTTAAGAGAATTAGTTATTTTATGAGAATTTATCAAAACAATCATTTGAAAGTATTGTACACCCACAGAAGTGGTCCATTTCTGTTGGCTGATTGCAAAAGACCTCTGATTGAAGCATTTCCCTTGATTGACAATAGAAGGTGGGGTATGGCCTCTCCTCCCTCTCCTCCCTTCCCTCCCTCGCTCCCCCTCCCCCTCCCCCCCCCTCAGTTGTTTACAATAAACTTATAGTGTTTGAAGAAATAAAAATATGGAGATGAAGTTGTCTTCTTTGTGGAGATAAAAGTTCAATATGTTCTTCCAACCTTTTGTTTCCTCAGTGTTTACAAATCTAAAGACATCTGCTCTTGGTTTTGAAGGCACTGTAGCATCACTTCCGATGATGCCAATCTGTTCTCCAAGTAAATATATAGAAGTATTTATTTACGATGGCCTTCAGACTATATCTGGCAAGATGCCACCCAAGGTAAAACATGTAAAGATAACATAACTTTCATGATAGAGCATGTATTAATGTCCATTGTATATCTCTTTTCTGTGTATGGATATAATATTTTCATAAAACTCGTAAAATTCCCATACATTTGTTGACATATAGTTTATATCTGGTTGATAACTATATGTGTATCTTTTTTAAGTATATGTCTTTTGCTTGATAATATCTCTATTTCATTGTCTCCTTTGAGTTCAGATCATTTTACATCTGACTTGATATTACCAGATCTTAATGTGAAGATATATCTGGTAAAATTCATGCACCCAGGTTTACCATCAAGTAGGATGTATGCTAGTTGTCGACAGCCCTTGATTTCAAATCATGTTGTATCTGACTTGATCTGATGATATGAAACCAGATATAAAAAGATTAAATTCCAGTCATCATATCTTAATTGAATGTTTATATCTAGTCAACTAGCATGTTAAATTCTGAATATAAGCAAACACTTTCTATTCTTCAACATATTTATGTTATCATACACAGACTGCAATGGATAATCCTTCTATGAGTAGAGCCATGTCAACTTTAT
>KN885703.1:62234-87754 GCA_000934455.1 Apostichopus parvimensis | reverse complement strand
ATATCTGGCTTTATATGGCCATATCAAACTTGATATGCATATCTGGCTTACAAGTATATCAAGATATATCTGGCTTTATATGGCCATATCAAACTCTATACGGATATCTGGCTTACAATTATATCAAGATATATCTGGCTTTATATGGCCATATCAAACTTTATATATCCAGATATAGCCAGATATCAAACCAGATATGGAATTTGAGTAAGGGATGACATTTGACCTCTTTTGAAAACAAGAGATTTGTTTCATACAATAAGGTCATTGAGCATAGCATCCAGGCTTTTACTTTTTAGTAATCATGTAGACAAAGTTTTCAGACTCAGACCTCTGGTGAACTTAAATGACCTTTGACCTTCACAGAAAACAATAGAGATTCTGTACTCATATATATACTTGTATACTTTACATGGATCCACATATTAATATGAAGTTCACCCAACATACAGTCTCTGAGTTATCATGTCCAAAAGGTTTTCAGACTTTTGACTTTTCTATCTCTGTTGAACTCAATGAGCATTGACTTCCACAGAAGACAACAGGTATATTGTACTCACTAAAATGTATCCATGTACCAACAACGAGACTCTTCCAAGCATTTTAGAGTTGCTGTGTTTACAAAGTTTGCAGACATTGACCTCTGTCAACCACAACTGGCCTTTGACCTCGACAGAGAACGTAGGTTTCTTGTGCTCATCAAGATGGATACACAGATCATTTCTGTTTCATGGTTCGTCCAAGCTTTACGTTGGTGTTAAAGAGCTTACCAAGTTTTCAGACTTAGACCACTTGTGACCTCCAATGACCATTTACTTCTATGAGAAACAATAGTGTTCTTGTACTCACTAAGGGTGAATCCATATATTGAGTTTGACGTTCAACTAAGCTTTGCTTATGATAATAAAGGGTATAACTAGGTTTTTAGATTTTGAACACTGGGTGACCTCAAATGACATTTGACCGCAGCAGATAACAATTGCTAATATTCATCCACATCCTAAGTATGAAGTTGAAAAACCTTGACACTTTCTTAGATAGTTTACAAGTGCCAAGACGTCACACAAACACCCACACACACGATGTCTTGACCGCATAGGTTACTTGTCTACCAAAGGCAAGTAACCAAAACTACATACCTAGTCATGGTAGCATCTTAGATGGCAGGCATCAATGACTCAAAAGTCACTGCCTGTATTCACTTGACCACTGCCCAGTTTGTGAATTACATCACTTACCCTCTGATAGTTCGACAATCTGGATCAAGTATGACCTGGGCCAAGGATGTCACTTGAGGTGTGACATCAAACCCATCTGTGCCATGAACCAGAACAGAAAAATCTGAAAGTATATCACAAACAATAATGTATTAACTTCCATGTGACAAGGTCAGAGCAGGAAAGTCCAGGGTACAAGCTAACTGTTGACTGATGAACTAGCAGTATATTATACGCCCCCACATGGAATTCCCAGATCAACCCCTAGAAGATGCAATTTCAATTATTCAATTTTGGACCTGCCTTGACCCCAAACGACCTTTTAACTACTTCATGTGTACATGTTCATGAAATCCCTGACATGGGCAACAACTTGGAAAACTTTTGGCAGGACCGAGCAAGTGGTCTGTGAGCAACAGCCTTTCAACTGATGTTGACTAAAAGACAGATAGATAGATAGACATTTTACACCATTGGCTATGTCAATTGAGTTTGTACTACAAGAAAGCCAACAGGCTTGGTGATTCTTTGCCAAATTTGATATGAAACATTAAATGCAGACTGCTGTACAAGGTTTTCAAACTTTGACCTCAGTTGACCTCAAATGAACCACAACCTTCACAGAAAACAATAGGGTCCTGGTATTCACTGAGATGGATCCACATACTAAGTGTTTCTTGGGCCGATAGATAACACAGACACGGTGGTTAACGTTAGGTAAGTATATTGTGACGTTCTTGAATTACACACAAGAGCTCCTCTGCTGGGGTGCATGCAATAACCTGATCAACTATGCAATGATAATAGATTATAGATTGAATCACGTAACATCTTTCTCCTTTTATTTTTAAGCTAATTAAAATAAAATGTTTGGATTGTCAGAGTTCAAGACAAAATGATTTCTGGGATTACTAAATGCAAGGGTAGCTCCTCTGCTGGGTGATGATACAGTACCCCTCAAACATCTGTTTGAATAGCTTCCATTCTTCCGCTTGTTACGTGATTCAATCTATAATAACACTAAGTACAAAGTTCAAACAAGCTTTACTTTCTCATTTATTGTGTTTACAATGTTCTCAGACATTAACCTCTGTTGACCTCAAGTGACAGTTGACCTCCTAAAATTGTAACAGGGTTCTTGTATGCACTACTGTGGATCCACACACCAAGTATGAAGTTCATTTAAGCTATTATTTTTGCAGTTATCATGTTTTACAACGTTTCAGACTTTGATCTATGTTAAACTCACATGACCTTGCACCTCCACCAATTTCCACAGTTTTGGTTCTCACCACTGTGGATCTACATACTTTCTATGCAGTTTAACCAAGCTTTGCTATTGCCATTGTTTATGTTTACAAGATTTTCAGACTCTGACCTATGTTGAAATCAAACTTCCACAATGCAATTTCACTAAGATTCTTGTACTCACTTATGTGTTCCTACATAGGCAGTTTAAAGTTCACTTTTGCAGGTTATCGTGTTTACAAGGCTTTGACCTATATTGACCACAAATGAACTTCGACTTCTACCAATTTTATTAGAGTTCTTGCACTTAGTACTGTGGCCCTACATAGCATGAAGCTCATCCGAGCTTTACTTTGCAGTTATGATGTTTACAAGGAATAACCAGAATGCAAAAATGCATTGTGGTTATGATGATGTAACATGAGCAGTTTAGTGAGGGTGTACATATTTACAAGGGTTTCACGACTTGACCTCTGATGACCTTTGACCGCCACCAAAAACGATAGGCTTCTTCAACTCAATGTGGTACTTCTACAAACTAAATTAGAGGTCTGCCCATGATTCCCTTCTTGAGATATCATATTTACGAGGTTTTCACAATTTTTTTGGACCCCTGGTGACCCCAAATGACCTTTGACCTCCACCAAAAACAATAGACTTTTTGTACTTAATGTGGTACATCTACACATTAAATATGAAGTCTGCCCATGCTTCTCATCTTGAGATATCGTGTTTACAAGGTTTTCACAATTTCACCCCTGGTGACTCCAAATGACCTTTGACCTCCGCCTAAAGCAATAGGCCTCTTGTACTTATTGTGGTACCTCTACACATCAAATATGAAATTGGTCTAACTTTCTTTTCTTGAGATATCATGTTTACAAGGTTTTCACAATTTGACCCCTGGTGACCCCTAATGACCTTTGACCTCCACCAAAAACAATATGGTTTTTACAAGCTGGGTGTCACAAACGCACACACACACACACATATAGGCCATCATGAATACAAAGGTTACGATTATCATCGAAACCAAACAAGGAACCAAAGCATCTATTTCCAGAAATGAAATTTTCTTTATATTAACTGACAATTAATATCTTGAAGACGACATGAAATGGTGTTAGGCACTCTAGTAAGGAAGGAAGATTACATTATGCACACATAACCAAGTTTGTAGAGAATATGATGCACTATATGCTTGATTTTAAGTAGCATTGAGAAAGCACATCAAGAAAGGTTTGAACTTTATCATGTCAATTTGCCACTTTGTAACAACAAAGCCATTTACTTACTTTCTCTATCAATACACTGGGCTACTAAGCAGGCTACATTAAGCAATTCCTTGACATGGCCTAGCCAACCACAGGAGGACAGTCTACTTAGCCATTTGTCTGTTGACCTGTTGGAATCTTTGCAAGCTATAGAAAGAAAGAAGTAAAAAAAAAAAATCTTTGTTATAACAAAGCATGCTGTCCATTATGTAAATCTATACAATTAAGAGTTCAATGTTACAAATGTGTGCCTTCTTAATATAAGAAACCTTCAGTAGTTTTGATTTCACAATGATGTCACTCAGATACCGTCATAGCACATAGCATGTTCACACAAAATTTCTGAGACAAAGGAAGCAAACATGCATTTAATCAACACAGTATTTAAAGGTTAAACGGATACCAAAAACATGTGAAACTTCTCCATAATATAATATTATGTGATAAATCTTTTAATAGTCTAACATTTCATGTATGCATATGCAATATATAATGCAATCAACACTCATGCATATGCATACAGTATGAATGGTCTTCAACAGTGAAAGAAGAACCATGTCCCAGTGCTTGTAGCATACCGAGAAGTAGCACAACCATCGTACAAAACATAATTTCAGATTACAAAATTTAGAGGTAAAAGCAAACTTTGGGATGTTTTTAGATACTAAATATCAGTAATGAGTTGTTTTACTTCTGAGGCTTTTGTCAAATTCAAGGCCTTCTCACTTGATTTTACATTTAACCCCTGCCTGGTCATTGGGAACTTGTCAAACCCACATGTGCACAATTAAAAAAGCTGATCCCTGGGCACTTGAAGAAGGAGCCACATTTATCTGTCGGGGACTTCCCATATGATGCGGCCATAACCAGGCACACTCAGCTATATCTGCTAGTTATCTCAAAGATCTACATTTAGTGAGGGTGTTGTGGTCAAATGGTTAAGGCAGTGGACTTGTGATCTAAGGATTACAGGTTCAAGCCCTGGCCAGATCATTGCATTGTGTCCTTGGGCAAGGCGCTTTATCTCCATTGCCTCTCTTCACCCAGGTGTATAAATGGGGACTTGGGAGGTAACTTGTAAATATAGTTGCGTGCGCCGGTTTGTGGCTGCACCCTATGGGAAGTCCCCCGGGGGACACGTGGTTGTGGTGCACTGTGGTGCCCCAGGAGAGATTGATTGAATTGTGCACACTTTGGTGTGTAGGTGTGACAAGTTACCAATGACCAGGGTTAAGTTGTAAAAGTCGTGTGAAAGGGCCTTGGCCCTGTACAAGACTGTAAAACTAAAATAATACTAATAATACACACCTGGATGATGAAGAGAGGCAATTTGAGATGAGAGTGTCTTTATACTCAATACCACAATTTAATGATCCAGCCAGAACTTGCACCCACAATCATTAGATCACTATTCCTTTGCCTTAGCCACTTGACCACAACTCTTTTTGCAAGCTATTCATCTTTATTTTGCAATGTTCCTTCTGTTGGTCTCAGATGATCTTTAATTCCATAACGAATAGCGACTGAGAACTTACTAAGAGGTATCTGCCATAAACAACATTCACCAAAGTTGTACATGCTGATTAAAACCTATCTGCAGGATATTCTTGATTTTGACAACTTTTTGCCTCAAAGGAACTTGAACCCCATTTAATAGTAGAACAATACCAAGTGGGTGGCATTTACATAACAAGTGTAATCTCCATGTTATACAGGTTGAGTTACCATATTTAAAAACAATACATTCTAACAACATGCAATTTTTACCCTCAAGAAGTTTAGTCAGGCTCTCCTGAAGTGTGCTGTGCTTCTCCAGGGGTTTGTGAACTCTCCGCCACTGAGGATAATGGGACTCAATCTCAAAACCACCACCTAAACAGGTAAAAAGTAGAAAAATTACAAACAATATATATCCGCTAAGATTTCAGTTACCAATAGTACCATGAACTGCTAAATAAGGTCTTTCCGGTATAATGATATATCTAGTATACTTGGTATTAGCTTCTATACATACTGACGGTATGGAAATCAACCCTGGCAACCAAGTATCCTTCTGATATCATACTGATTCTGTGCGGTGTGCAACAAGTGCAGTAGTAGTGCTCAACGATGGACTACTGACCATGTGCTATTTTGAGTGAGATTCAAACGTTTTCTTCCAGTAGCCTGGGAAAAGTTTTAGTGAACTTTCCTAGTTTGCACATGTGAATGAACACTGTAATGTTTGTAGGTTTGAACAGTGAATTTAGCATACAGTGTATGTACAGGTCTTGTGCACTAACAGCCTTGCAGAGTCAATGTTAATTGCACAGGGGGTGGGGGGGGGGTATCAACTGAAGAGTAGTGGGAGTGGTTGTGGGTACCACATATTCAAACACTCAAAAGTTGCTGACTTAGTTAAGCAATGTGTCTAGATAGATTCTGTGGTAGTAAAAGCACTTTCACAGTTACAAAAATTGATAAAAAATATATACCAATATAAATTAAAAAATCCCATATCTATGTCGATCATGCTTTCATAACAGTGCCTAATAGACTCATATATATTTCTGATAGCAGTACCTTCAAAACAGAAACTCCTTATGTATAGTCTATGAGTTTTGAGATTCCTTTAGGGGTAACAGCATAACATTCAATTCCAAATAAAATTCTGTGAAAAATTTGATACATCTGGTAATATTGGTATTTTGAAATCAGTATATCAATAGTTAGTTTCATCACCCTGACTGACCTCATAAATAAGTAATGATCTTTTAACTTGGAGTTGGTCACAAGTAGGTAATATAATGGAATATTACATGAATAAATCTAATAAGAACCTTGAATTTTGCAGACACAGTTTATATCACAGCACTGCTTCAAGCGAGTACTGGATGCTAGAGTACTTTATCCAGGAATATATGACAATGAAAAGAAACCAGACTTTAAATAAGATATGAAGCCAAAGTTGACGTATATATATGCAAAGTGGAAAATACAAACAAATTCTCCGATACTAGAATGCAAAGTATCATATCAAATCAATATGTCACTCCTAAAATGTGACTTCAGGTAGATCAATTTTGACATATCATATACTGAAATGAACAAATTGGTGCATGGATTTAATTGAACAATGGATGACATTAAACACCATTTGTCCTTGACCAATTTGTAATGCATTGTAAATATGATAGGGCAGGGAAGTGCCCAGGATTTCCTGAG
This sequence comes from Apostichopus parvimensis, assembly GCA_000934455.1. Taxonomy (NCBI): domain Eukaryota; kingdom Metazoa; phylum Echinodermata; class Holothuroidea; order Aspidochirotida; family Stichopodidae; genus Apostichopus; species Apostichopus parvimensis. The sequence continues at coordinate 80,811 of KN885703.1, read as the reverse complement.
AGCCTGGTATACTAATCGCCGTTCTGGGGAGGGGTCCCCTTTGAGAAATTTTTCGATTTTTGAAGGTGCTCAGATGCCAAATGCTGGCACTTGTGTAGCTTTTTATGCACATACACAAGTACTAGTTTTGCTAACAATTTACATTTTAAATTTTTTTTTTTAGTGGAATATATTATGTACCTGGTAAAAGTTATTAGTTTGTTTCAAAGAGATTTTAGAAGGGACCGATTGAGAGCCGTAAGTAATGTTTTTTGCATGTGTAACTGATGCATTATTAGTCTGTATGATTTTGGCATAGGCTAGGCCCAATTTATGTTGAATATATTGTTAGGAATGTCGGGATTTTAGATGTGAATAGTGCTGGGCGGGATTCACTATTTTTAAGCCAGTGCTGGGCGGTAATTTTTAGTGCTGGGCGGGGCCGCCCAGTGCCGCCCAGCACGGGCACATCCCTGGATAAGGGCATAAATATCTCTCACATCCAATTTAGTTGTACATTTTGAAACTGAGGAGTGTAGGTGGAATGTCCATCTATACGAAACGAATTTGTATCAATGAAATGTGCCTCTAAAGTTTACTTAATAGTTTTCATTTATTACCTGCTACCTTTGATTGAGCACTATCTACCATGAAGGTTGTACCTAAACTGTTTTGGATTCTATATATATATTTATGTATTTGAAATTGTAACTAGTTTGAACAGTTAAAAAACTTCCAGCCTCCACCGGAATTCAAACCACAGGGAATCCCACTTTATATGCTGACCAACTCGAATCATTAGCGAATCCTAGGCCAGATCACGAAAGAGATACTTTAAGCAGACTCTGTTAAATGCATATGAAAGAAAAAAGAATATAAATATTTTAAAAATACATATATATAACCATTAAGAATCATGTTCTACCTTTGGACTTTGCTGCAACTGCAGAAGAGTATGACCTGGTGTCTATTATATACCCTCTACGGCCAATTCCAAGAGCAGCATTCAGCAGTTTCTCATCCTCTCTACAACGTTTGGAGTTACCACCAGTCAGTGGTTGGCTACTTCTCATTATGACAGTCTGTAAAGAAACCAATCATTAGCAATCTAGCACCATATCACTCCAACCTTGAAGAAACATTTTAAGTCTATTACCCATCATTTTTCAGCAAGTAAAACTTTATAATAATTCATGTAACAAACTGATAGTTTTTTCTTCTTTATTCAGCTCTGTACATTAAGTCCTCATTATGTAGTAATGCTACTGTTCATTAAACTCACATCATGTTTTTTGTGTAAGTAGCTCAGAATTGGGAATCTTCCTCCACTTCTGAAGGCAGCAGCTTTCTTTAGAATCTCATCATCAACAGTCTTTGGAACCACAATCGCTCTGGGGTAGGTCGGACTCACCTAGGGGGCAAAAACAGCAAACCTTTAATCGTTATTCTATCTCATTATTCTCTCTTAATTGAACATAAAATTCATTCAAAGTGGACACCACCAACTTCACTTGAATAATTTGGAAGTTTTCATCACACATATTCAACATGACAATTTGCAACCTGTATATTATTTGTCCAGAAGACGTTTTGCACATACAGCAGATAGAAAACTTTATCTGCTGTCCACTTCACTCAACCACTGCTGGTCAGTTTTTATTGTGATATAATTAGATTAAAGATGACATATATTAGCCGTAGGTTAAGTCGGCAGTATTGTATCAAGGATTTTATAACTTAGGTTCGATGGATGCACTATCTCCAAAATGTTTGTCTTGCCTCTGAAAGCTTGTGTCCATGCAGTCCACCATCAACACTTTTCTACACAGGAACACAGCAACATTTATCATAATGACCCCTGACAGTAAATGGGCTTGTGTGCAACAAAAGTGTTTATAGTGACAGCCTTTAGTGTGCACGAAAAAATGTAACAAAACAAAATCAAATGATATAACTAAAATAGAACAAATTGGCTGGTCAAACTGTAAAGTGGGGATTACTGGCGTAGACTATTTACTAGTACATACTTTGTGTTCATTGAGTACTGAAGATGCAAGAATGTTTCCAGACAATGGTAAGGGACTATTAGCCAATCCTAATCACAGGAATTTTGGAAAAGCATTATTGTCTACTTTTAGCATAAAAAATTTTCTGTAATAGAAATGTTGTTTACTCTGTACCATATCATTACAACCTGTGGTTGATTGTTATGATTTTATTTGTTTCGAAACATTCATCTGTAAGATTGGAAGAAATTTTGCTCCTTTCCAGAAGAAATTGTTGTTGTCTTAAAAAGATAAAAATGTATTTGCATTCAAGAATAACATGGTTTCAATGTTTTGCATATAGGCTTAGTAGTAAGTGTGTGAACTTGGGGTTTGTTTTTCAAGAAAAAAGTTTTGTGTCCTTCATATGCAAGCAGTTTGCAAATTTTGTGTCCCTGGCTAAGATCTTGCATCCCAGATGCAGAATCCTGCATTTGTAACAATGCTGGGCTGAAACTTCATAGATGTGAAACTCAGATGAGCTTTCACTGAATACATTTTCTAGTATTCTCATACTATCCTATTCCATACTGTTTTAGTTGTGCAAGCTGCTCACCTCAAAGTCTTCATTTACATAGCTCAACCTCCAGTTGTCGCTCTTAATTCTTGTGAGTTCACTTTCTGGCTGAAAAGCTAGCCAACCATCTTCCAACTTTTCAAATGTGCTTCGATAAAAGAAAGGATAGGTCATCTTCACAGATTCTGGAATGACAGGAAGTTTGTCAAATTGAGTTCAATATTTCTAAATAAAGCAGAAAGCCAAAATTCACCTTTGTGATGGTTCACAACGAAGGATCTTAATATTATAGGAGCCAGACTTTCTCTGTGTACATATACAACTTCTAGAGTGAAAGGAGTAACAACTTTTTTGTTCAGGTTGAAGATTCAGTATTTATGATTTTGTACAAATATGAGCAGTATAACACAATGTTATAGGATGATAGATAACTGACCATCAAAATGCTTCTTACACATTAAAAGTTTTGATAAAAGGAAGATGTGCCCCTTGTCGACCAGCTTGATGACTGGATATTTACTTCTACTTGATTATCTAAATTTTTGGACCATAATATTATCATCCAACATGATCAAGAGCATTTAACTTAAAAGCAATGAAATTGACACTTTCTGACATCTGGATGGTATGATGGTAGAGCCTAAATGGGATTCAAAAGAAATATTTAAACATGATCACTCACCTGATTTATCCTGTTTAAACATTATATTTATAAATACTGTAGGTTAGTAGACAAATGATCCATCACTTGATCTTAGTGGATTCTCAATATGTAGTCAATTTCAAATTCTTTCAGCATGTTGAAAATCAGGGCAAGACAGCAAGAGATGAAGAAGAAACTTGCAAGCCCGATAGAATGATATAAGATTGTAGTACTTACGCAAGGATGACAGATTTTCTATTGAACTAGCCACATTTAAACATTCTTCCATGCTGGGAATGTCAAGTTGTATCACCATGAAGTTCTTGCAGTAGAGAGTAAGTTGACCTGTGGATCCAATGAACTTCTTCTCTAGGTAGTCTACCATCATGTGTAGTAGCTGGAGAAAGGAAAGATCAAAACAAACCAAGCTAGCTAGCAATTGATATATGATATAAGCTAGCTATATATAAGCTAGCTATATATTGATATAAGCTAGCTATATGTTGTCCACTGATTTCCTGTGCTTGCCGGTTAACAAAGACAGTAAGAAAAACACATGAGGTTCATTATGCCCAACAAAACACTCTGAGACTAATTAAAAGGGAGTAGCGAGCTAAAATGACACCTGTAGATGTGGTAGTATACGAGGTATGCTATGATTGTGCAGTGATATATGTAAGGAAGTAGTAATATGAAGGCTAAACAACTCTACCTATTGGTTAACAATCCATAAAACATTACTTTGTTGACAAGACACAAGATGCTGGAATAACTGCAACACATAGCTTGCTACAGACAAAGACATCATATTTTCAATTAACTAGAATTCCTTTACGGTCTTAGCTCAGCGCATTCCATTATGTTTAGGGTCAATGTTTGCCTTAAGTCCGAACAGATTAGTACTACTTTATGCCAAATGTGTCTGCAATTTCACAGCCTAAACTAGTAGCAAAATTAAGACCCACTAAAGCAGGGGTGGGCAACCTTTTTGAATGAATGGGCCAGCTGTAAGGAGTGAAAAATTGACTGGGCCGCACCTTACCAACGATCTGCTGTTGATTTCAAACCTTTGATTCCGAGAACTTTCAAGCAATTGTTGTGTGTACTTAATCTGTATTCACAAAAACATAATGTCAATACAGTACAGTTGATAATTAATGGGGATAATAGGCCTACCTGACAGCATCATTTGTGCCGATCAATTCTAAGCAGCTAGCTCGTTTTTTGTGATGATGTTAAATACAGTACTAGATTGATTTTTTTGTTTTTCTTGAGACATCTCACAGGCTGCAAAAAAATCACTGGCGGGCCGCATGTGGCCTGTGGGCCGTAGGTTGCCCATCCCTGCACTAAAGTATATGTTCTTATGGATACATGGGTATACATTCAGCTGTGAATGTATGAATGATATGTCCACACACACAGATAGTCAGAGTAAGCTATGCAAAACTGTATAAAGGAGTTTCAATATCAATAAATGATAACTCGCCAAAGTGAATGCTCATTCCTAAAGATAATGTGGCAATGAAATATTTAGAAACTGAGATAAATACCTCAATAAATGAGTGGTTTTCTGACTAATTATTAAAATATTAAAGACGCCACAAAAAATATCATAAGTTCTTAATTACTGCTGGGATACTTCAATGCCAAGACCCTTTGATCTGAACATGTGAATACTATCTTCATGGTTAAATAAGTAGGTATAAAGATCTCAATTCTATTACCAGAATATCTTCAATCTCTAATATAAAAATATGAATTTATTGTGTTTTGGTATCTCTATTTCAATAACGAGTTCCTTACCAATATCTAGAAACAAAACAAATAAAGCATTAAGATATTTATTTCAGCAATGTCACCTTAGTGGCTGGATACATTAATTTATGTTTCAACATCTATCTTCTGTTTATCTGTAATAGAATATTTCAGACTTGATACATGATTTAGTGCAGATGAAAACTGGATATGACAACTCAGCTACATTACAGTATTTTACTGTGATGTATTAAAGGCAGCCAGAGTGTAAAGCACATAGTCTCTACCAACAGAAAAATACATCTTCAGATATAGCCTGGGCTATTAAAGGAGAAAAATAAATCAGTACCGAGGCAAAATGTTTGTTTAATAAATCCTTTCATTTAATTCTCACCCAAAGTTCTTCAGTATTGGCTTTTCTAGATGAAAGTATAACATGGTGACCAGTCACACAGAGGGTGCCCTCTACTGGTGGATGGAATGGTTGATGAAGCTTAACTCCATCTAATTTGGGTGTCTTGATGAACTCTACAAATTCCATGGCATCAAACGCAGCTGAAAGTACACAACAGTTCAATAGACATGAAATACATTATAAACAAGAGCCCAACTGGCAAATATGGTTCCTTGATTGGTGGTTAAGGTGTTGTATGTCACCACTTAATATCATTGTAGATAAAAATGGATGCAGTTTGAGGCACACATGTACCAGCTTTTAACCAACAACTGTGTTCCAAGTTTGGAGACAATCCGATTTAAGGTTACAGTAGGTCATTGCAATTACAATTTTAAATTTTACCCCCTCCCCAAAAGTTGGGCTCGATAAAATTTCGCACCTATTTGGTTCAATCAAACTGGCTCAAAAATACATTTGCCCTACTAGGATTGAACCCCAAAAGGTGTGGGCCCCACAAATTCAGGCCCAAAGAATGTGTCCCAAAATGCATTTGAGGTTAAAATAAAATTGGGCCCACCCAGTCCAAACATGGGCCCGCAACTCTTTGGGCACAGATGGTTATGAAACATAAATGCCAACATGTAACAGCTATTAATCAACAACTGTATACCAAGTTTGACTGAAACCCAACTTAAGGCCCAAAAAGGAGGCCAGGAATTTTTTTGGGCCCAGGAAGTCTCCAAAAATTTTGGCCTACATTTAATAACTATTAACCAACAACTGAATACCAAGTTTCGCTTAAGGTTGCAGATTTATTGCAATGTAAAGGATTTTGTGTTTGACTCCATAACCTCATTAATAAGGTCAACGCCAAAATCAATACTGCGCACCTTATCACTATAATACATCTATTGTACATAGCAAGTATGAGAAATATCTATAATTCCTTTGTTGATTTATTGTGGACCCAAGTAAGTGTCACCGATGCACACACAGACCACCAACCTGACTGCATAGGTTCCTTTGCTTCCAGCAAGTAACCAAACTCAAACCAGTATTCAATTCAATAAATATTCCAGTAACAGAGAGAACTTCTCCACAATGTTATGGAAAGCCAGAAGGACAACGATTAAAATAAGATTTTATTCGATGATTATAATTCAGTCCATAATAAGAAAATACACAATGATAATTATCGAATAAAGGATACTATGATAACTTCTGACGATATAAACATCATGCATATCCATATGAATTCTCCTATGCATATGCATATTACTCATAAGGTAGACTATGCATATTATTCATAAGGTAGACTTCATGACTCACAAACAGGTTAGCTGGTTACGTTTCACTGTAGTTGAGTGTTTTATGGGAGTGACGCAATTTACTCATATAACCAATCACAACTTACGATATAGAAGTGTAAATTATCGGGTCCACATAATCTAGGCTAGCTTCACCACTTATCACAGACATTAGCTCTTTCTTCCTGATGGTGGCATACTCCTACTTAGTCTATATCAATCCGCCTAGATGTTCTCCTATCTCAGGAAAAGTGCCAAAATGCAGTAGGAAAACATCTTTTATGATGCGGTATCAATCAGGATCTGGTTTCTTATGGCTTGCATTTTGAAGAGCATGAATGGAAGTACATGTGGTGACCCCTTTAGGCCTCCCAGGAGCAGCGTATGAAAATTGTTTACTACTGAGTGAAGAGGTTTGTTTACAAGTGCTGAAAGCTTCAGGCTCTGATAGCAAAAAATCTGCATGGTCATGATACAGAAAATTGATGGTGTCATGAAAGGCCAACTTGTCAGCTATCCAGTGATGGCTAGTGTTTAGCTAGTGAGAACTTCTATCAAGACTTTATGTGTAAGTCAATAGAGCTGTTAATGGGCTTATAAATGTTACCTTCATCAAAACTGTCAGATTTTTTATTTTAAGTGCTAGAAGTCCCAATATTGGACCAAAGCAGTTTTTCCAGAAAACATCTGCAAATTTCATGCTTGGGCGATTTTTACACATAAATTAGTATTTCAGGCTAAAAGTACCACAAAATGCATGTTTTCCTTCACAATAAACAATAGGGTCATTAAGCCTTGATCTACTGTACCAAAGCTTCCATTCTTTGGTTCTTGCCTTCAACCTGTTAGGTAGGGTGCCTAATGCACGAAATTCAAAATCCTTCAGAATCAGACCAAATGTCTGCGTGAACAACTAAGTGAAATATGACATCTGTGTGCACCCCCTTGACGGAAGATGTGAGCGACCACCGTAGTGTTGTCGCTGAATCTTGTCGTTCTGGTGGTCCTTTATAGAGGGCGCACAGTGTTAAAAGATTACTAGTTATTCTAGGCACGGTAGGTAGAGGGTGCTCAGGTTGTGGGGAGACAGGTAAGCGAGGAAGGAAGTAAATAATGTAGGAACTGTATGGAGCGTGGGTTACTGTATGTCGCTATCTACATTTGCAAAGATGACATCAGGTTCTCTACTGTTCAAAGTATATTTGAAATATCAAATATCCATCCTAAACTACCAAAAAATTGTTTCTCTGTCAAACGCAACATAAGGATTCTCATATTTAGAAAACATGTTGGAAATTATTGATCTTTTTGTAAGGTACATATAAAACTTCTAAGGGCTACTAGACAATTCTTTTAATAGCTAGCTATAACTACTGTAGCTTACTAAAAGGAGCTAATTTTCAATAGCTAGCTATAGTACTGTAGTTTACTTCAAGTAGCCCAGTTTTAATAGCTAGCTAAAAACACTGTAGCTTACTTCAAGAAGCTTACTACAAGTAGCTAAGATTAATAGCTAGCTATAAGTACCCTAGCTTACTTCAAGTATCTTACTACAAGTAGCTAAGTTTTAATAGCCAGCTATAAGTACTGTAGCTTACCTCAAGTAGCTTACTATTAGTAGCTCATTTTAAATAGCTCACTTAAAGTAGCTAATTTCAAATAGTAAAGTTAAAGTAGCTAAAGTAACATTAAGTAGCTTACTTTAAGTACCTAAATTTTAGGAGCTCATGTTATGGGCACATGATTTTGGGCAACTTTCAACAGGGTTGAATGTTAATTTTCAGAGCAAATTGTGCATTTCACCAGCTTAGCTGGGAATTTTAGTTTATTTTTAAATGAAAAAGTGCCTGTGTGATAGAAACTTTGCATTTGATAGAAAGTTTGCAGACTGACCGAGCATGGAGCTAATGTATAAATCAACAGCAATATTGTCACAGCGGTCTGTGAACATGAAAACCAAATAGCATAGAAACTATAAGACCAGACAGTATATATATTGCTTTTAACCCTTGCAATGTTCTCTTTATCACACAAGGTTGTTGCTTCTTACTAGTTAACATGGATGCAGAATTAAGTGCAAGCAAAATATATGTAAAACCTGGCACATCAAAGTGATCTCACTAGAATAATTTAAAAATTTAAAAGGTTTAATAACAAATTCCAGGATTTGGGTCACAGTTTGCATACCAACAGTTTTGAATTGCTATTAAAAGTTAAGTTGAATAAAACAAAGCCATTTGAAAATGGTTCCTCCTCCTCCTAACTTCCAAAAGTTGACAAAATGATGACAGTGCTGTGATACTATGACTAATTATATATTATAATTAAATTATATATGAGCACTTTAAAAGATTCAGTTCTAACATGAAGACCTGTTTCAACGTATTATTTTAATCCAACCACCTTGCAATTTACAAAAACCTGGATTTTCTTAATGCAAATATAGATATCAGTAATGTGCCCTTGGTCATTCTCTGTTGTTTTGGTGTCGATCACTACACTATGCGATTTGTAACAACCATTACGCAAGAACAGGCCATAGAACCATTTGTCCATGTTGTAGCATCAGACAATACTGTTGGCAGTTTCATTACATTAATTCTATTTTACACTACACCAAACAGTTCAATCCATAAATACACACAACATTGTGCACAGCAGAGGCTGACATGCTATCAAATGCTATCAATTAAAACTTGTTAAGGTTACACTGTAAGCCAAGTGTAATCACTATAACGGTTTGAACAGCTGACATGTATACACTGTGAGAGCTACCTACCTGCTGATGGCATTATTGCACACATCCCTTTCAACAGCTTTTGTTCTTCTCCCTCAAATGTAATCAAGTGAAATAATCTTCCAAATACGACGAGCTAAGCCATATGTTGGTAGACCAACCATCATCCAATCAAAGATCACCTCCTACAGTAGCTGCTACTACTATAATTATGACATTTACAATTATCAAACTCTGTGTTTGTGTACATCGCATTGACTGCTCACCGCATAAGTAGATGATTTCAACCAGTCAATGTTTGTGGATAGAGAGAGAGATAGAGAGAGAGCTGTTTGTGTTCGTACACAGCAAACCGACAGACAACACTTTGCATTAATGCTTCACTAGGAAAACCATGCTGGCAGGACGTACAATTACAAGATAATGACAGATTTTGTATGTATACTTAACACAATTTCAAAATTACACTTTTTGTGTTTATAATTCAGCAGGGATGTTTAAACTGACAACTATTTGAATTGGTTAGCACATTTTTGCCTGCCCACATCCATATATGCATACTGAACAAAACATCAGTTCAGGAAAAGCAAAGTAAATCCTGCCTTTTAATGACATTGGATTAATTTGTTGGTAGGTTTCTTCAAATTGAGAATGATTAATGAGATTGTCAGAGGAATAAATTTGCAAGCATCAAGAATTCAATATTTTTTGGACATTTCAAAGACAAATTTAACCAACTGTGAAGTTGTCTAAGCTGTGAATACTTACATTGTTGGATGCAAAATCCCCAAGCTGAACCATATTGCCCCAACTGGCATTTGGAGGTGTGTGGGGGGGGGGGGCATTTCCTTCCAACTCCCCACGCCACCATTTATGTCTCAATACCTGTTTGCAGATGAATTTCGGAAAACAAACTTCTGAAGTAGATTCATTGTTTCTTATTCTCAATGCACTCTGACCAGGTGGGTTTATGGAGAAAAGCTGTCGCAATCGAAAGGAATATATTTTCTGTTGCCCTTATGGCGCAAACGATTTACCATAAAATCGCTGCGTCCACCAATGTCAGCATGTTCATTACACAAACGTAAACAAAAGAGTCTACACATGCGGCCTGATCATGATTTTAATGCAGTTCTATACTTGTATCGTCCTCATTTTACTATTCTTACTATTCTACAAACACATAACAAACCAGTCTGCTAACAATATTTAGTCCATTTAGTTTTGTTGATGCTCAACTTGGGGATTTATTGTCACACACGTGACCATAAATGTCACACACGTGACCATGGGTCACGTGTGTGACGACTAATTAGAAGCTATTAATTAATCGTAGGAATAATAATTTGACTGGAAATTTTGCAGAACTAACAGTCTTTACCAAGAACAAGTGGACATCATAAGGCACATCAGTTACTTTTTATGAAAACTTTTGCGTTACTTTGGTCACGTGTGTGACATCAAAATTAAGCTAAGTAGCACCCATTATTAACGAAGAATTAAAGAGCAGGAACCTCTGCTTTAGGAATGAAATAAATTAAATAATGTACAACTGCCTCAATGTGATAGTTGATAACTGAATATTATTTCTAGATACTCATGTAGAAAAGACAAATTTACAGTTAGAAACTACAAATTTTGGCTAAAATTTACAATAAAGCAAATTTATGCAAATTAGTATGTTATGGTTATAATTTTAATGAAAAAAAATATGAAACAGAAAACTTGAGGTATCCCTCTAAAACAAAAAAATATAACATTTGGTCCTGATGAACACTTGAGTTTTTTCATGCCAGTTTCATTTTCCAGAGAATGGCCCATAAAACAAAAGGAAGTTTGTTCTGCTTATGTGAATCTTCAATCAAAGAATGATGTTTATCAAAGCCTCACTTCTGATCATAAAGTGGTTACTGGAACTTTCTGGAAACTGTAGGGCATGCCAGTAGGGTGCTATGCGTAGGATGAGGCAGGTTAGGAAGGTACACAAGGAACAATGTAAATTTATCAATTGATGTGAACACAGGAACCTGTTAATGGTAGCCACTGCTACCCATATCTTCAAATATAATGTTTTAAACTGCAATTTATTGACACTGCAAATGCTTTGTACTGTATTATGTGATTCAGGAATGATATTAGAATGGACCAAGCAATGAATGGACCGGCCAAAGTGACCATTTACTAGGTCATGTAATCAAATTGCTAAAAGAGGTCCTAATATGCCAAGGAAGTATCTAAATCAATGTTCAAATTTAGTACTTAGGTAAATTAATAAGAATAGAATGTGAACGTTTGAAGATGCACATTATTTTAAAGTGTCACATAGTGTACAGCCTTCAACTCTCAATATTAAAGCAATCAAAAGCTTTCACCTGTCACTAAGCATCACCAGGGCTACACCGTCGAACCAAATGGGTTCAACTCTTATACTAATTTTAGGAGATCTGTATAATAAATAAACCAACAGGTAAACTGTTTATGAAACAACTTAACCACAGGTAATGCTTTCACAAATAAACAGGTACTGTATTAAACCAGGGACGTAGCCAGGGGGGGAGCAGGGGGAGCGACCGCTCCCCCCCTTTCAGTGTCGATTTTTTTTTTTTAAACTGTCGTTTTTTTAGCATGGTATTTTGTCAGTGCTCTTTTGATCTTGAATACTCGTCAGCTCCGTTAACTTGATTGTAATCGTAGTAACATTCACGCCTACTGATTCAACTACTTACTTAGTTTGGCAGATGCAATTAGCTAAATTCAGCTTATAGCCAATTACAAGCCTACAGTTGGCCACTGCGTAATAAAATACATATTGCCTACCTAACCGCACTCTATGGAATGTCACGAACTGTATGCACAACAACGTCGACAACGTTCGTTCAATGAGTCGTCCTAAGTTGTTGCACGAACAGCATGTTATGAAGCTAAGCTAGCAATCGTACGTGATACGCACTTCCTATAAATAATTATTACACTGCTAATACACTGCGATAACGATATTTGTTTTTAGGCCACTGCATATCTGGCTGTATTACAAAATATGAAAGTTTATATTGTCCATCAGTTAAGTTCGTCAAATGTATTAAAGTCCAGACATTGGACAATAAACAAGAATCATCCTACTGGAAAACTTGTAAAAGAGCACTATGTTTGTCTTTCTGATATATTACAAGAACATGTAAAAGAATTTAAACAGGAAACAAAATCTGCTGATAATGATATCATATGATCAGGGCGTAGCCAGTACAGTATGTAGCACGATAGTTTCATTCAACACTCTACTCGCCGAGAAAGACTATAGGATCCGATCTTGTCAGTTTTTTAACATGTAGTTAAGAACCCGTTTACGTAGATAATATTACAGTTGAGAAAACACTTGAGAAATTTGCATCAGATGGCAATCGTCGGATAGCTCTCGCCTTCTCTTATTAGGCTAACTTAAAAAACATTTACTAGCTACAGTTGTATCAAAGACATTTCTGGACTATCTTTGTATCTACAAGTATCAGAAGTTGAAAAGTAAGACTACTCTGTACATGTACCTTCAAGGGCGGCGGAACCGGGGGCACAGGGGGCAAGTGCCCCCCACTTTTCCTCAGTTTAAAAATGTGCCCTTTTTCTACATAAAACTTGTACTCTTGATCACCTTATTAGGTCAGCGATATTTCAGTAAGAGATATAATCCTAATTTAGAAATATCAGGGGCGTAGCCAGTATGTAGCACTGTAGGCCCGGGCCTACACTTTTTTTGGCCAAGTTATCTTTTTTATTAAAACACCCATAATTCAAATCCATAAGCTTACTGGACGAGCTTAAGAGTCTAGACAGGAAAAACTATTGAAATGAACGTAGCAAGATTATGGCTAAATTAGGTGACCAATTCTTCTGTCATCTAGGCTGTCATTCATATCGCGTGCCGTTTCATTCAATACTCTACCCGCCGAAAAAGACTAGGATACGATCTTGTCAGTTTTTTAACATCTACTTAAGAACCGTTTACGCAGATAAAATTTCAGTTGAGAACATTCCACAGTCAAATAAGCCTATCGTTGATTAACAGACTTTATATGTACAGAGCTGCAGCACTTTGTTGCCTGTTGTTGTCACGATCGGCGTTCCAAGTTCCAAAACAGCCTTTTCGATAAACATTTACTAGCTACAGTTGTATCAAAGACAATTACTGGCTATGGTTGTATCAAAGACATTTCTGGCCTTTCTTTGTATCTACAAGTATCAGAAGTTGAAAAGTAAGACTACTAAGACGGGGGGGAGGGGGGCGCTGATGGAGTGATGTGTATACGCATATAGGATAATACAATAAGATTTATAAAGGGTACTAAATATCAGGCTGCATCAGTCCAATCGAATTTCTGCAAAGTGCCCTTTGACGTCGGTGCCCCCCCCCCCAGATTAAAAGTGCTTCCGCTGCCCTTGTGTACCTTGCTAATTTTAATACATTATGTAGTATTGAATTACGTACTATTTTAACTCGTTTGTTTTTTGGGTTTAAAAGTGACATTGAATGAGGTGTCTCAAGTTAGCAAGAGGCCAGGGAACCAGAATGAACATTCGGGAAGGGCCGTTTCCGGCCATCTGGGGGGTTTGCAAAACCAAAAATTTTCTTGTACGCTCCGCGCCCAACCGATGGTGGCGCTCCGCTCAGATAGTCGTGCCTACAACTTTGAAAATCCATATCAATCGCAAAAAGTGCTCCCCCCCTTTCAAATTCCTGGCTACGTCGCTGTATTAAACTATTGTACTCTGATAGAGTGTCACTGAGAAGATCAGATTTACAAACTTTCATGGTGACTATTGACATACACTTGTCTGACAATCCAGAGCTTTGGTAATAACTCACTTTGCATTTAACACTATTCACTCCATAAATTCAGCAGACACAATATACATCTAGTACAGACACTGAACACTCACCAATGAAGCATGAGTGGTACTCAAAAACACTACTTCAATCTCTCACCCAGAATGATTAGATTAAACTCTTTCATAGGCACCACACAAATGATGGCATTAAATGAGACAATACAGTATAAAATTAACATCATTACAATGTACCCTATTATGGTTAAAGCTGTGACTTTGTTTAAAGCTTGTGAAGCTTGTGTAGACAATGGCAGTTCCTGACTGCAAGAGATGAGAAGTGATAGTGAAACCAAATTGAACAGTTAGGGTGCTTTACACTAGATCCAGATCAGATCCGCTGATGTTATCTGCCATTGTTATCTCTCCAGCCGTTGATCCGGACGCTTTTACACTTTAATTTGTACTCAGATCCTCCCATGTCTCTAACCGGTTTTTACCAGTATTATGGGACAGGGAGTGTCCTTGCTTAAGAGTGGTTTGCAAAATAAAGCAGTGACATTGCCATGGTTACTGCTAGAGCTCTGTACATGTGCTACAGTACTGTACTTGTATACATATAATACAAGACTGTATATACACTTGTACATATAAATGGCACCAACACAAGAGCAAAATACCTGTACAAGGCAAGGCCTACAGACAAGTTTGTGCTGAATAAGGTACGTTGCAATGAAAGAAGGAATATCGGGGAAGCACAAGAATATGGTCCACAAAAGTTATTCAATGGAAAGAACCGCGAAAGTATGAAATGTAATTTCTTTGAAAGCAGAGAAATACAAAACGGGGCTTTAAAAGTTCACCAATATGCTGCGATTAAACGAACAAATAACAATTGATGTTTACTACTCAAGTCTTCCCATGAGACACACAATGATACATTGGGCACGAGGCCAAATAACCAGATATCTCAGGTTTCTGTTGATGCATTTACACTACATACAGTAGGTTGATCTTGACGTTCAGATCAGACACTGGTCTTAGCCAGCATCAAAATAGGGAGATCCGATCTGGATCTGAATTGCATTTAAACTAGTCTTGATCTCCATGTCGAGATAAGATCTTCACCTCAAGATCAGATCCAGATCTAGCGTAATAGCACCCTTAATCTTCATGGTGGCTAAACTGTTCTTGCCCTAAAAGGAGAAGTTAATTGGCTACAGGACAAATTCTTTGTAGAACAGAATTTGAAAATGAGAAAATTATGTCACATGAACACATGAAACTACATCCTTATACAGATAATCAAATATACTGTATGGTTGTGGTTGTATATATATAAATTACTCGATCAATCAAGGGGTAAATTTAGGCATGGCACTCTTGTTTATTGACATGATCACAGTCTGCAAGCTGAGAGCTTTGAGGAACTACTGTCTTGCATCAAAAATCATCTGAGGAGAGTTTCTCTGTATATTGTACTGTATTGATTGCTAAACCTTCCAAAATGCATATATATACATGAAGGTGGCTTCTGGTCAAAGCCATACCCAGACACATTTCTCTCAATAAATGGCTACTGGCCTGCTGGGGTCTGCCCGATATTCATAAGGTCCGCTATTCGTAAGGGTCATTGTTCATAAGGTTCGATATTAATAACGTGCATATTTTCGATAAAAAGGTTAGCTATTCATAATGGAAATAAAGGTTTGTTATTCATAATAAAAAGGGATCATAATTCATAAGGAACCTTTTTGTCTATTTTGGATTACGAACCCTTTGCTCTATTATGAATATCGAACCCTACGTCCTATTATGAATAACGAACCTTATGAACAATGAACCTTTTTGCTCATTATGAATAGCGAACAGGTCTTAAGAACAATGAACCTTATGGATAATGATCCTTATGAACAATGAACCTTATGAATATAGAACCTTATGAATATCGGGCTGTCACCGGCCTGCTTAGCTGAATATGTTTTTTGTACTGGAGATACATGGTCCATCTATGTAGCCCTAATCTTGAAACTTAAACCATGAATTTCATTTGTTTTAGCACATGGTAAATTTCCATATTCAGATATCTTTGACAGTCTGCTAAATAAGTGTTACAAAAGGCATATATTTAACCAAACAATCAGGTAAAAAAACAAAGCTTATGGAATAGATGATCAGGTTCATCAAAAAGCACATAATTCTGAAGATCGGAATAATAAGTACCAGTACAACGGTATTTTGAACAAAAGGATTGGGTAAATAAGCACCAGTACAACATTTATTAACCATCGATCCGGAAAGCAAGAGTGTCATCCTAACTGAAGTGATGATTGGACGAATAGCAACCACGTTAAAATATAATTACATAAGGCTCATCCAATACTATGGCCATTAACCAATACTATGGCCATTAACTGTTGACCTAGGCTACTATTACTATTACTGCTTGCTCTTAACATACCAAATTACATTTACATTTTGTGATATCTTTACTGTAAGCTAGAACTTAAAAGAATAGCATTCAACATGAATTCAAAGAAATGACCAATTAAATGACCATTAAATAATCGGCACATGCTAGACCTAGGCCTGCATCAAACCCCAACGACTAATCAGCTAGGCTATCTGTAAACTTCAACTTCATCAGGCACAAACTCACCAATAAATAGAAGCTAAGCTAGTATTTGTAAAACGACTTAATTTTCAGCGATGAAGATGAAAATAATTCAATAGCTTACATATCTTGTTCTGACTTGAAAGAGTGAGCAAGAACCAAATCTAGTTGCCTAGCTATTAGTAGCCTTAAAGGGTGTTAAGACTCGCGCAAAAACAAACGTCTGATGCCGGTAATCTGACCTAGTTTCCAATGAGGTGTAACAGAAGTGTTAGACACCACCATCGATCCCAGAAAATACACACACAGCTTGCTACAGTCGGTAAATAAACACTAGTGTACAGTCAGTACATACAGCTGTGGTCAACACCCACAGCACAGTGTACAAATGATACAGCGATGGACATCTCAGCGATGGACATCTCAGGTCCAGCTAAAGATAACAAGGTATCACGTTTCATTACTGTCTGCATTTTGTAGCGACACGAACAAAACTTCACTTGCTAGCAACAGAAAGTTATATTTTTCAGATGGCCGCAAGCGGTTTGGGTCGAGTCTTCAATGCCTTTAAGTCATAAATTATATTTAAGGCTAACTTAGTAAAAATTCCATCAATTTATTTATTGTTACTGTACTTGGTCTAAGCCATACGTATTGTACTGATACTGATACGAGTTTACGACCTAGCCTAGGCCTACCTAGTATTGCGTAGAAGTCGCTGTTTCCTGCATCAAGTTTGGTCTGCAGTGAAGGTCTGTTGATATTAAGTTGTAATGTGTATTTCAGTCCGGGAAAAGGATGAATCCTTTCGCTTTATTTATTGTTATCGTATTATTTCACTGCTCACTGGTTGATGAAAGTAAGAGCTAAGTGCATGGAAATAAAGTATTCAATCGGCAAAAGTAAGTTATAATAGACTACCTGTGATACGTACATTTTACATGGTAGAAGAGTCTACGCATAGCAGAACCGCTAATCGTTATTTCGATGGCCTTGATCATGAAGAGATTTAACCATGAAGGGTCATGTGACGTGCTTCCAGGTGCCATTAATATGTTATTTATCCCTTTGCCAGTTCAACACGTTCCGTTGACAACATAACTCCACTGTAACGGGCATTTTGATTCACTACATACAGTTATAGTTACAATTACCGCTTGTATGTATACTCCTGAGTTTGGGTCGTGGTCGCGATTTGAAGGACCGCTGCTTTAACTCCAGTTAGAATTATCACTCTTGAGACCATATCATAATGCAGCCCAAACGTTCGACTTACTAGATGTTGCAAGTTTCTACAAAGAACGGACGCGGACTGCAGTCACTTTAATTCTAAGTGAACGTTAGTATTAGCCTAAGTTAGTATAGTAAAGGAACTCATAATCATATTATTATTAATTGCAGTAGGGGCTATAGTGCTAACTAGTCAGAGAGGCTAAATCTCAAGCTGTAGTACACAAATCTCGACTCAAGTCCAAAATCTCTCATTGACTCAGCACGTACATGTATAACTAAGCTAAAAAAAAAAACATATTGACGCACCTTCGTAATTGACGAACCAATAAATTTTCCTGTAACAATACAGCAGGCACCCTAATCTTTTTGCAGCGATGCAGAGTTACATATTTCATGAGTTTGAATCCATTTCAGGTATATGCTGTTCAAATTGTGGAATGTTGTAAGCTTTTAGCACCCTCTCCCGAGTTTTGCACATATTATTGGCAATTAGAAATCTTACTTCCTAAAAATTACCTCAATATGATAGTTG
>KN885703.1:47570-62184 GCA_000934455.1 Apostichopus parvimensis | reverse complement strand
ACGTACATGTATAACTAAGCTAAAAAAAAAAACATATTGACGCACCTTCGTAATTGACGAACCAATAAATTTTCCTGTAACAATACAGCAGGCACCCTAATCTTTTTGCAGCGATGCAGAGTTACATATTTCATGAGTTTGAATCCATTTCAGGTATATGCTGTTCAAATTGTGGAATGTTGTAAGCTTTTAGCACCCTCTCCCGAGTTTTGCACATATTATTGGCAATTAGAAATCTTACTTCCTAAAAATTACCTCAATATGATAGTTGATACCACTACTCTCGTGCTACTACTAGTAATAGTAGTAGTACTGTAGCATATGGTGGGCTCTGAATTGATGCACTTAAGGATTTCATTAATGTCTATCAACGAACAATCCTACGCATAGTGCGATATTTTTAATTTTTGCAAACCGATGGTAAGGCAAGATTTTCCCATTGAGTTAGTGTGGTGTTAGGCTACCATGTGGTCACATATTTTGTGTTTTGCAAACTGATGGTTAGGCAAGATTTTCCCATTGACTTAGTGTGGTATTAGGCTAACATGTGGAAGAAATTGAAAGAATTCACAATTATTATTCATTCGTTTATTTCATAGAAGGAAAGACTGACAAGGAATTTTACAAGATGTCACTAATGGATTATAGACGGGATAACTAAAAAATAATACCCGCAAGTGGCTTTTAACAAAACGTTTATTCCAAATGCGACCAATTCGTGAATCACGCAATCTCGGCTAAAGCGAACCCTGGGCCTGCATAATAGATAGTAGTAGTAAAAACTGTTTAAGAGCTAAATTGGATATTTATATTTATATGGTCTGATCCATGAGTTGGAGAGAAAACATAAGCAGCAGTGGTAATGCGATGTTAGTAGTGATGTTAATTATATGAAGTTATTAACAAGTTAATGAATGAAACAAAAGCAAAAAGAAATTATTGAGGAAGGTTTTATACCTTATCTTACACCTATGTATTTGAACATGAAAAAATTGTCAGTGGATAATATAATTAATTTATTATAGCATCCAATATGTAATGTTTTGAAAATCGTGATACACAAGGGTAAACAAACCCGACGTGTAATGGCTCTCGGGTACCCGGTTCCCGATTGTTGGACCTGTGTAAAAACTAGTAAGGTTGCCTGCTGTATCCGCTGCTAGTGATAATTGAAGGTGCGTCAATTACAAAGGTGTGTCATTTATGAAGCTTACGATAGTAGTAGTACGATAGCAGCAGAGCTGATCAGTGTTCAAACTAGTAATAGTTAATTTTGGTTGCTTTGGTACTGTCATGAATTTGGACATTACATCAACATTGATACGCTTGTCATAGTCTCATGACTGTACAGTACAACATAAGCCAAGTGAGTGGTCCCAATTTCATTCAGATCCCAATTTCATTTCACATTACATATGATAAGGGAGCTTCTCCCGGTGATATTATTACACAATAGGTATCATGGAAGAGCGTATTGTATTCCAAACATGCCAGCCACACACTGAATAAATCACTACAGATCATGCAAGTATCCAGTATATATATTGTACACAAACCTTCAGAGTTTAGAAATGCATGGTGTAAACAGGTGAACTTCCTTCTATATATAAATCTTTGATATCTATGATTTCAAGTTTCAAAAGTTGGCCAAATAATATTCAAAGTTGTCTTCATGGTTTCTTTCCCTTTCCTGGAAGGTAGTCTTTCCATGTCCTAAACTTAAAACAAAAAAATTCACATCTTGGTGAAGGTAATTTAGAGCATTTTCAAGACAAGATGCAAAACAATTGATATGATTGAGTTTTACTTTGACATAAAGGCCTTCTTTGGCATAAAGTGTAGTACACAACAGTATAGTGTGTACAATGTATCAAAGGTGGGCATAGTTTGTACTGTCAAAGCATTAGTTTTCTGACATTGAAATGTTAAAATGAACAAATGTGGGTTCGCATGTTACAAAAAAGTTAAAAAACAGTCAAAATTTATCATTCTTTGTGCTTTTGTGAATTAAATAGCCCATACAAAACTCTGCATACATATATTATGGTGTAATGTGATCAAACTTTGGAGAAATCATGTAGTTGTTGGAAAGGGTAGGTGCCGTAAAAATATTGATTTTTGTATTTTGAAAGTGGAGTAGCAGATTTCATCAAAATGATTAATTGCTCTGTAATATATTAACAATTTCCTTAAATCAAGTAAGTGAGGAATTCAACATAGTGCTGCAAAATGACAAAACTATTTATCAAATATAACAATTTGCCATAAACTGATAAATTGATTTCTTAATATATTTCACCAATTCAACATTGTGCAATAAATTGATGAATTACATTCAAAAAGTCATCATTTCAACAATTTGTCACAAAATGATAAATTGATCACGTAAGAAATTTTGTGACATCAACATTTTGCAGCAAATGATGAATTGCAGAAAAAATCTAACATTTTGATTGCACCTTAATGTTTCCATAGTAGTGGATGGATTAAACTAAAACAAGGAGCAAAATCAAAGAGATTACCATGACTGCTAACCATGGAAAGAACAGTTGTACTTTCATCGTAGGAAAATTACTTTATACCTCTGTACCAGGAATGGATCGGTTAGGCCTAGACAATGCAAGTGCATTTGTAATTTTAATGGGATCTTTGCAACATTGGGGTATGCCTGCACCCAAAGCCTTCATGTCACACCAACTGGTTTAAGCTCCTACTGTAGGCCTCATCTTTGTTTTCAGAAGTCACTGACATGTGCATTTTGTGGAAATTTTAGTTTTGAGATTGATGCAAGGCACTGATTATTCAAATTAATTTCTACAGATGTGAAAGTCTTAAAAATGAAAAGATCCTGACCCAAGATGCGTGTTAGGGTGTGTGTGTAGTAGCCACTTAAACCAGTGTCAGATCTCAAAGTTGGCTTACATTAAAGGTACTTTTCGGTCAGCAGAGATCAGATTTGGAAAACCTTATAAGCACATGTGACACCTGTCAAAGCACCTTGCATGGGAAGGAGGGGAAGTCGTTATGTGGAATCAGCTAGTAGATATCATGGTGTAGGATGCCACAGTTTAAGATAAACAAGTTAACAGCCCTGAAACAGTGTACTGGTACCGGTATGCTTTAATCTTCATGCTTGAAGGTATCAGGGTTTCTGTCCACCCCCCAATCCACCCCTTCCCCTTCTTGTGCAAGGTAGAGTGATGTTTCATTTCTTGTTTCATTAGAAATATAATTCTGGAATAATTGTAAAGTAAAATTGATTGTCATGGTTTGCTTAAATACTAAGCCTTGCAGGTGTATATTTTGACTTTTTCTATGTTTAGTTTGACATTTTCCATTGTTGTTGTCTGTGATTAGATAACCAAATTTCTGACGGTTGTTTGAGTTATGGTGAAACCAAGCTTCCATGCTGTGGAGAAAACCAACATAGAAACTCAAGCAGAGGATCTGGTTCCTCTCATTGAAGAGGACACACTTTCAAGTAACAAAGGGTCAGAGATGAGGGGATGTCGCACCATCTTGAAAGACGTCCTCGGAGCTCTGATCCATACTATATGGGGCTGGAGTGGGCCTGGGATGCTCATTGCTGTTCTCTGTTATTATCACCTTGGAGGTGGTGTCTTACTCTTCTTGATTGTGTTCATAACTTGTCTCGGTATGTTTTAAAAGTTATTAATTTTGCCGATCAAACTTATTTGACCGTACAAAATTGTCCCAGAAAGTACACAAACTGTAAAATGTATTACAGAAACTGTTCAGGGCATTTGATCATCATCCTTGAAACATACTGTAGCACCACCAAGTGCTGGGATACCCTCACTATTCTGTCTTCCTGTGAAATGTGGAGTGCATAATTTCCTTTTTGTACAGTATAAGTATATTTATGATATCATAGTAAATATGTTTATGTATATATGTATATGTATATATCATATATCATATATGTATATGTATATCATAGTATCATATCATATATCATATCATATCATAGTATCATATCATATGTATATCATAGTATATATCATAGTATAGTAAGTGGCCCCTATGTCTCATGCGCAAGGTTATACCCACTATGAAGAACTAAGGTTTGCATAGCAAAGTAAACCAGAACCTCAATAATGTCTTCTTGCAGAAAGCAAAAGAAATATATGTGGTGGTGATTTCATGTGTATGTGCATGGCTTTTACTGTAAGCAAGGGTACTCACCTTGCAAATAGCTTGGATAAACTTTGTTTGTAGATTCCTGCTGGTATAGTTTTGGCTGTTTACATTATTGGGGGGATCGAATATCATTTGAGATCACAAGTGGCCAAAATATGAAAACCATGTAAATGTGACACTCATATCATTTCACCTGGTCCTTATCAGCTGTCACACTTGGTTTGAGCATCAAGGGATCAATGTTGTCTGTTATCTCGAAGGATCAAAGATATCACCTAAATCTCTGTGATATACTAATATGATTTTACTTACATATGATATGCTTAAGATTTTACAGAAGATACCAAAAAGGTTCCATTTGTATATTAGTTCCCACCATAGAGAAAAAAAAGTAGTGATTTTATGATAAATAACATCATAATGCACATTATGTTAATGTTATTTGCTGTTCTAGGTTTGCTGTACAATGGCCAGGATTTGTTACTCTACTACCCAGATCAACCAGATTCTTCAAGGGTGTTCGTACCGTCTCCTTCAGTTGTCGGTATACACTCATCTCAGTATGAAAATATTTTCATACAAACAGCAGACAATATTAATATTAATGCTTTACTTATGAAGCAAGCACCATCAGTGATTGCATTGGTGCCCACCATCTTGTTCTTTCATGGAAATGCAGGGAATATCGGTCATAGGTAAGTTTGTCAATGGAGTGATAAACTAATTAAGATCAATTATCGTCAATGTTACATAAAATGTCATCCGAGGGAAGGAGTCATAAAACCAGGGGTTCCAGTTTACTGCTGTCCATAAAGGATGCATCTTAACAATTAGTAACTGGATTGGTATGTAGATCCTCCGGGTAGTACACAAACTGTATCAACATTAGTAGGGGTGGAAGGTCATTCAGTACTGTTATTCTCTGCACACGGTACTTTCCGCTGACAAGAAAACGGTGCTGTAAGCACACCAAATTTGTCGGCGGAAAACAACGTGATTTCGGTGGAAAATACCGTTTTTTTTTATGGAGGAGCAGAATGGCTTACCGAAGTGATTCGGCAAATTGAAATGATTGAGGAGAATGGAGCAGGATAGAATTTGGCTCCAAGATTAAGATTTTCAGGATAGATTAGGTTTGGAAGAGGAATGGTGATTGAGAACAAACGGCGGGAATAATTATTTTTACTTGATCAGCGTGACCTTATTTGGCTGTAGTTATCAATATAGTGTGAAAAAGGTGAAATCGAGCTGTATGGAATAATTTGGTCTTGCTAAGTTTCATCCTTATTACGCAGACTGCATTTTAAGACTTCTTATTCCATGTTTATGCCGGCCTACTTTTGCCTTTTATGACGACCGCCACCGCCTTGTACTACTGATTTAAATTATAAGCAGCTTAACTTCCCTGACATTCACTCAGTCTAACCATCCTTCTTGACCTTCTTTGACACTTTCCCATCTTATTTTCATCATCCGGGATTGGGTATCCTAAAATTGTTGAAAAACAGTGTTGTATACATGTATGCAAGTGAAAAAAAAGTTGTTTTTGGCACAAGAATGTTTTAAGCTGACAGATAGTTAAATGACACTTTCTGGTTATCTTTTGTAGATTAATCAATGCTGCCATCTTCCATTCATTATGTCACTGCAATGTTTTACTGGTTGAGTACAGAGGGTATGGCAAGAGTGATGGAGATCCTTATGAGGAAGGTACGTCCAATAACAATCTCTCTCAATCTCTCCTACAAGAGAAAAAAGTTGTTATTAAGTAATAAAAATCTGAAATGTCTACTTCTGTTAAATTAATGTGGTAGTATGTGCCATAGGCTTAGGAGCCTAATTTGATTTGGAGGGGGGGGGGCTGTAACGACTTGCCCGAAAAATTATAACCAAAGTTTTTCACTTCGCGCGCGTTCAACATATTAATGTGCATATCATATAGACATTCATCGTTATTACATCACATGCCAATAACATACAATCATTTTCTGTGTTATTACCCTTGCATATTGCTTACAATTATTGGGGAAGTTGTTACACTAATAATGATAATAATAATATAAGTTTAA
Organism: Apostichopus parvimensis; assembly: GCA_000934455.1. Classification (NCBI taxonomy): domain Eukaryota; kingdom Metazoa; phylum Echinodermata; class Holothuroidea; order Aspidochirotida; family Stichopodidae; genus Apostichopus; species Apostichopus parvimensis. The sequence goes on along the minus strand of KN885703.1, from coordinate 55,954 downwards.
TTATTGAAAAACACATTGCAAATTATTCTTCTTTCAGTAGATGCCCGAAAAATTCTCAGCATATTGTTTGAATTTTCACAAAAAACTTTGGTTGGGGGGCTGCGCCCCCCCCCCCCCCCCGCCTCCTACGCTTATGGTATCTGCATAAAAACATAAATAACATAAGGAAAAATATATTATCTTAAATTTACCATTGTGAATAGAATTGTGTTGTGGCAAAAAGGAGGACTTGTTGTTTGTCATTGAAATCTGAGTTAAATAATACTTTCTACCATGAAAATATTCACCAAGTTTAAAAGGTAACTCTGACATTCTTTAACCTGGATGGCTACTAAATCCCTGTAAAACCCTGTAACTGTTTCATTCCTATTTATGATGATACGCCCTTTTACTATAGACATCTACTATTCGGCTACTATTTAGCTACTATTAAGCAGAATTACTTTATTGCACTTTGTTCTTTCATAAATGGTCCCACCAGAAAATAAACTGTTTTCTTTTGTATTTCATCCAATGTACTGGCTGTACACACATTTGCTGCCATTATGGTCTCATCAAAATATTCAAACCAGGAAAATAAATTCTACATGTTTTTGGCAATTTGTAGTGTGTATATGGTACAAGACCAGGGTTACATTACGTCCTGATTAATTGTGATTGTCTTGATTTTGCATTGAAAATATATTGTCCCTCTGGCAAACTACATGGTTCCAAATTTCTAAAGGTCTTTGTGAATTGTGATGGTAAGAAAAATATCACTGTTTTTATGATACACAAACTAACAATTTTAGTATGCATCACTATACACGACCATTTCAGAAGCATTATATAATAATTTCAACACACAAACCTAATAAATGATTGCATAGTAGCCCACAAGATTGGTGGGAAAAGCTGTGTGTAAGTTGGGCTACATAGTTGCAACAAGTGCTAACACTAACATTAATGTAGCTTGCTTGAGGGTGATGTTTATCACTCCAGCAAAATTAAGTAACATTTTTTAGATCATATAGCTTAACTTGGTTAGCACTAACTTGTCAGTGTCCCTCTGGACACTGTGTCCCTCTGGACACTGTGTCCCTCTGGACACTGTGTCCCTCTGGACACTGTCCCTCTGGACACTGTGTCCTTCTGGACACAGTGTCCCAGTTTTCAACCAAACAACATAGATTGCAGTCATACAGGGTTCAGCTATACAAATTTGCTACCGATTCTTATGATACCTGTTGGTGTATTGCTATTAGGATATATTGCCTTTTATCTATTTATTTCTGCAGGCATGTATAAAGATGCTCAAGCCGCTCTTGATTACTTGCACAACCGAAGCGATATAAATTCTAACTTCATCTTTGTCTTTGGGCGTTCTCTCGGGGGTGCTGTTGCCATTGACCTTGCATCCAAGCCAAGAAACAGAGGTAAAATTCGAGGACTGATTCTAGAGAATACTTTCACCAGCATTCCAGATATGGGCAGACATCTCTTTAGATTGGAACTGATTAAGTGGATCCCATTATTTATTGTCAAAAACAAAGTGAGTAGAAAGTTCCTGCTTCAGTTAAATGCTTTTGCTCATGATTAATAATGATAGTCTGCAGGCGCGTAGCCAGGAATTTGCCATGGGAGGGGCGAAAATGTAGGCAAACTTTTTGGCTGAAGGTGCCTCCCAGATCGCTGGAAATTGCACTTCCCAGGCCTTGTAAGTTGCATCTTAGCATTTTCTCTTTTGAAATTACTAGCGATATCATAAAACCATTATAAAAAATTTTTAAAAATATGCTCTGGGGGGGGAGCGGCTGCCTCCTTCGCCCCCCCCCCCTTGGCTACGCGCCTGATAGTGTGGATCTATCAAGTCATCTCTTCATTTCCTCCATCCTGTCCGCAATTCTCATATAATGAATATCTTATGACATATAACATAGTTGGTTTAACTTGTCATGGATGGTAATATCCTATGACATAGGTGGATCCTATGACATATTACATAGTTTTGGTATAGCTGGTTTATGAATCATAATAATTGAATATCCTGTGACATATTACATAGATGGTATAGCTGGTTATGGATGGTAATATCCTATGACATATAACATAGTTGGTATAACTTGTCATGGATGGTAATATCCTATGACATAGGTGGTATCCTATGAAATATTACATAGTTGGTATCGCTGGTTGTATGAATCATAATAATTGAATATCCTGTGACATATAACATAGTTGGTATAGCTGGTTATGGATCATAATAATTGAATAGTAGTAGTAGTAAGTTGAGTCTCGTCTATCCGACATGCTCAGTGACTAACCTCCGCCACGTATCACGATCTTGTGCAAGGTTTATTGCTTCCTCGAAATTGTTAATGTCAACGCCCTTAAATTGCGACTTTATTTTTCCAACCAAGGTAGCCACGGGCCTTCCTACTGGTTTAGCAGTATGTCTCAATGCTTGTCTTAAAGCAACCTTTGCTGGAGCGTCCTCCTGGAGTCTTGCTACATGACCGAAAATCTCAATCTTCTATGTGCGACTATAGAAGATTGAGATTTTTAATAATATAATAACATAGTTGTTATAGCTGGTCATTGATGTTTTGATGCCTGTAAACATTCAAAGTCCTCAAGATCATCTGGTCTTGAATCATAAGGGTCTTAGTTCACACACATCTCTAGCAATCCGAAAAAAACCAACAGTTACTAAATCTCATGACTCCTCGTTCTGTTGGGAGTAGATTTCATAGTAGCTATACGTGCATCAGATTTAAAGGGGTCCTTATAGCACATTCACGTTTAACCATTCATATGTATTACCATACATCAAACTTAAACAATGTAGGCTTAGACTTGGATAGTTGGATCTTCAGCATTGTAAGGAACGCAGGATTCGTAATATTTTAATCATTGTTTTGATCAGAAAATGTTATGAGTTGAGACAATCTATGAATTTTGTGCTTACATCTCTGATTCTGAAAAGGATATATCATCTCACAGTATGTTTCTTCTCTCTGCATTAATAGTTGCTAATTGAAAATGTGCATTCATACCACAGTAGTTTCTGTTGCAAATTTTTTCGCGGTCCAATTGACCACGTGTTTCAGTAAATTTATTTTGGTGCAACATTCGGGTGTAAACTTCTGTACTTTAGAACATTGAAGTTTGAAGTTTTAATCGACATTGTGTAAACAGCTATTTACATAGGCCTACTGTAATTTTCGTACAGATGATTGTTTGCAAAGAGCTCAGGATAAATGTTGGATCAGGTTTTGATGATTTGCGCATGTGTAGTTGAAAATGAAGTTCGAACAGGCCTATGTACATGCAGTAGTACAGTGAACTGTTTGGAATTTAGCAAGAGATATGCACACTGTTGGTACAGTGATTTTTGAAGAGTTGGTTGTTGGAATCGCTGCAAGGTCAAAGCATAGCTACTACGGAGTTGGCAAGTAGGGAAGTACAAGGGCGGATGAAGGAGGGGGATGGAGTAAACCTTGTTTGAAACAGCAGGGTGGGCAAAAGGAGGAGTAGGCCCGCCGCCCCTGTCAAACAGCGAAGCTAAGGCACTGAGCCATCTGCCCTATATATTGTGTATAACATTCACAAAGTATAGGCAGTGATACTACACTACACTAGTAACAGTAGGTAATACAATGAACGCAACTGTTGTTCGATCGGGACGCAAGCTTTTCTTTACGGTGCACAAACTTTTTTTTTTCCCGAATAACATTACTGGCTCTTCACAATTAGCTGGTGAACCAATTTTCTCCTCTTCCTCAGTTCTTTTCTATGTCGAAGATACCAAGAGTGAGGATGCCAACATTATTTATATCAGGAGCTGCTGATGAACTTGTTCCTCCTGATATGATGAAGATTCTGTTTGAGGTTAGACTTTATACCCAGCATTATTAACTGTTTATCTTAATAAGATACCACCCTCCTTGGCCTGTGAGAAAGTACACCACTAGAGTACTTATTTTATGGATGCAAACTCAGTGCAGACAGAGATGACATCCAATATCATGGCTCCCGGATAAACTGAATAAAATTGTGAGAATTACTTGCCTTTTTGATTGGCTGATGCTTCTGTATTGTGTGAAATTGTAATTGCTTTAACTTGTGCATTGGTCACTTTCAATGATGAGGTCATTGGGTCAATCTGAAGTCAAAAATGAAATTCATCTAATATTCAAAATTTTTATTGGAGATGGTAATTCAAATATGGTCAAAAAGTTTTTTTGACCTAAGGTCATACCAATCCAAGATGTTAGGGTTAGCTTAGGGTTAGCATATTTGCTACTGTGTGTACACAAAATGGTTTTTCGCGATACAAATTGATGTTGTGATGTAACTCGATGCATACCATCAGGTGATACCTTAAACTTGTTTCCAGTCGTTTACTCTTGAAATGAGGGCGCTTAAAAATTTATCCATGGGTGCATTTCTTGAGAGCGGAGGAATAACTTACACCAAAAATAATCACGTCATGATGTACAAAATATGTGCCCTGTTTGTGTCCATTTTGTTCTGACTGAAAGTGACGTCATCAAATGCAATATGATCAATTTCTGAAAAACAAAATCGTTAATTGCCTTATAAATAACAGCAAACATACTTCGAGACATCTTCTATGGACTCGGTGAGTTTAAATTATTTTCCTTAACATTAGACAAAATGTGGTAGCTACTGGAAGACACATCATATGGTTGCATTGATTCTCGGGATTGATTCTTATTAAATATTCATGAGAAAAAACGATCAAATTACACCTCATCTGGTACTCCGTGGGGCGCTGATTACGAATCTGAGATTATTTTGGCAGTTTGGAGTGGTGGGGGCATTTTATGCCTTCCTGGCCTTCCATGGCACACGCTTTTAAGACTTAGGTACTAACTGTTTGTGTTTTTTATCAAAATGCCCCCACCGTTCTACCCCAGGGAAGAAACGCACCTACAAGTTTAATCCTATTTTGGAAAGGGGACACACTAGCGGTGGTACCCTGAAATGATGGGAAAAATCAGACCACCCAAGTAACCATGGCAACTCTCCAAATTAGAAGGGTCAGGATTTTCCCTTGCATAGTAACACTAATTATTATGACCGTTTTGGATTTTTTTTGAAATGACCCCCCAGAGAAGAGACGCACCTACCAGTTTCATCTTGTTTTGAAAAGTAGATACCCTAGCCGTGTTTCCCTGAAAAGATGTGCTTGAATTGGACAACCCCAGTAAGGTCAGACCACATTGAGTACAAGAAGTCTATTGTTTTTGGTGGAGGTCATTTAGGGTCACCAGGGGTCAAATTGTCAAAACCTTGTAAACATTATATCTCAAGAAGGGAAGCTTGGTCAGACCTGATATTTGGTGTAAAGAAGTTCCACATTGAGTTTAAGAAGCCTGTTGTTGTTGGTCGAGGTCGTTTGGGGTCACCAGGGGTCAAATTGTGTGGAAACCTTGTAAACACGATATCTCAATATTGGAAGCTTGGGCAGATCTCATACTTAGTTTGAAGGTGTATAACATTGAGTACAACATGGAGTAAAAAGAATCATGTTGATTTGGTGGGGTTCAAAGGTCATTTGGGTCACTAGGGGTCAAATTGTGAAAACCTCGGAAACAAGATATCTCAAGCATGGAATCATGTGCAGACCTCATTTAGTTTGTAGGAGGACCACATTGTGTAAAAGAAACCTATTGTTTTTTGTCGATCATTTGGGGTCACCAGGGAACAAAGTGTGAAAACCTTGTAAACAAGATATCTCAATAAGGAAAGCTTGTGCCAACCACATAAATTAGTGTGTAGAAGTACCACATAGAGTTACAGGGGCCTATTGTTTTTGGTGGAGTTTAATGGTCATTTGGGGTCAGCAGAGGTCAAATTGTGAAAACGTTGTAAACATGATATCTCAAGAAGGGAAGCTTGGGCCAACTTCTTATTCAGTGTGTAGAAGTACCACATCGAGTTTAACGCGCCTATTGTTTTGGTGGAGGCCAAAATTCATTTGGGTCACCAGGGGTCAAATTGTGAAAACCTGGAAAAAAAAGGGTTCACATGAATTCCTGAAAGGTTAAACATGTCAGGGTAATATTTTATTGCTCTCACATCTTCTTATACATCATGCTCTCACCATACTTGGTAAAGGTTTAAGATGTCATTTTTTTATATACGTTTAGTAAAAAATTGCTGCACAATATCTTAAAATTGGTCCCAATTCTCCATATTAAAGACCTCAGGGATTTACTTTGACACAGAACACAATATGACCTAACCCTTTACAGTTGCCCTTATTAGTGCTTGTTATTTCACAAGTACATTTAGTGACAGATACTGTCCTAATATTTGCCCAAATATGATGCTGATCGAAAGGTCCTTCAAAGTCAACAGTGGTCAAAGTCTGGAAACGGTGTTAGCTCTGAAACTCAAACCATTTCATTGATGAATGGCTTTCTGTGTAACTAATGGTCACAGGATTTGATCTTTCTTCTTTTATGTGGCTGAGGGTGTTTCAACATCAACATATGCCTGTTATCTGTCATCAACTTTCAGAAGGATATCACATTTGCAATGATCAAGTTGTCTGGAACTCCTTTCTGATATTATGGTCCTAATTGAAATATTTTTATTCACAGAGATGTGGAGGTGCAAAGAAAATGGCAGTGTTTGAGAATGGGTCACATAATGACACTTGGCAACGAGCTGGCTACTGTGACACTGTCAAGGACTTCTTAAATCGGGTTAGTAATATTACTAATGTCAACAGAATATCTTATATGCAGTGTAAAAGTAAGTGAGCCTGACGTTTCGATCCTAGCAGGATTTCTTCAGAGGATGAATGACAAGTTAACAGTAACAGAAGGGACAAAAACACACATATTAATACAGACAGGTTAATGAGCAGGGTGAACACAAGAGAAACAGATGTAAAAGCATAAGTAGACAAGGGATGGAGAGAAGAAAGAAACCAACAGGGGGAAGAGGAGAGGCAGGAGATAAACTAGAGAGGGACAAAGACAGAAATGTGTGGAGGAAAAAAGGTGGAAGAGAGCTACGAGAAGAGGGTTGCCAGAGGGAGAAAAAATGGGGAGATGGATGGGGCGAGTGGGAGGGGGGAGATGAAGAAAGGTTAGTCATGTCCTTCCTGAATGTTGAGCCCATGAGGTTGAATGGTGCGAAGGCTTTGCATCCACTCTCTCTCTGCTGATATAGGTCAGGACGGCTGCCTTAAGATTCAAACCCATTAATGGTTTGACTACTCTGACAAAGGCTCTTCAGTGGATAAGCAGTAAGCTTACAGTTTTGTATAAAATTGTACCCATTTCATTCAAATGACTTCTTTGAAGTTTTGCTGCATGTAGTCATATCCTGTCAAATGACAAATACCTGTTTTCTATAATTCCTTTAATACATGGTTTGCCTTTTTTATGTCTTTGTTGCATAATGTAATATGGACTAACATCACAGAAACTGTTGTATCTTTCAGTATTCTGGTATATCGAAGCAGCCTTCCACATCCGGGCAATCTGTTGAGCCGTCCTCTCTTCTGGCCACCACCACTCATTAGTTTACATCGTGTAACGTACACCAAAGCGTATTATCCCATTGTCAAGCAGTGAGCCAGACGTATTCAACTAGTTCCTCTCATGATCAGCAGAAATTACATTGCTGTTTCAAGCGCAGTCAATTCATGAACATGAGGTCTGATATTTGTATAATAAAACTGTTTAACCAAGGTACTACTTGACTTATATTGAGTAATAAATTAACAAGAATCTCTCAAAGGAACAAATTGAAATATTGCTTTTATTCCCTTAGATTTATTATAGTAACTTAATTTGTGATCAGGAGATAAGGACATTCCGTTGCCGTGTTTTTTTCCAGGAATCTTTTTTGTCAGTGTTTTTGTGCGTGAGTTTCGGGCCGTTTTACGTAGTTTCAAAGATACTTCACATATTACAGGACCCTAGCCCTCAATAAAACATTTGATATTAACATAATGCAAGATTCTACTTAAGACTGACACCAAGGAATCATAGTGTATGTTGTATATAAGTCAAAGCATATCTAATGGTAAAAGTGCAGTCAAGATACTCGGTGTACACGTGAATTTACAAAAGAGAGGTTGATTTGCATAGAAATCATGTTTAAGAAGTAAATTAATGATGGCCTTTCCATCATACTGTGATGCTTGTACTCAGTCGTCATTAAATATATGCACAGCACCCCTGTGTGGTTCTCATTGCTTGAATTTGTTAAACAATAGTGAGAGCTTTAAATCTGTGGATTTGGTTTATGTAAATACAATTCTGTTCTTGTTGCCGTATTGTGAAAGTTGTATATTTATTTCAAAGTATCACAAAGGTGGCCTTTCATGTATCTAGAAGGAACTTATTTTTTAGTAC
>KN885703.1:22186-45510 GCA_000934455.1 Apostichopus parvimensis | reverse complement strand
CTTAAATTTTGGGCGCTTCTGGGAGACGAGGAATTGGTAAACGGAGGAATAAATGGCGATCACTCTCCTTCGAGAATATTTCCCAAAATGAAAAATTGCCGGAAATTTTGATCAATTTTAGCGGTGTTGCCTACTGCCATAAGGCACGGGAAGTGCCGTTTCCTGCAATCTGAGGGGTCTGCCAGACGAAAAATTTTCTTGTACGCTGCGCGCCAACCCGTGGTGGCGCTCCGCTTAGATAGTCATCACCTGCTCACGGGCCCCCCAAAAATTTATTTTTGCACGACGCCCCTGGGGACACGTCGTTACGTCTGTAAAACGGTGCTCTCCCCAACATTTCTGAAACAGGTAATAGGTTTTTGTAGGCCCTTTAAAGCCCCATCTAGGGCACAGAACATTCCCCTTTGAGGCCAACGAACAGCCCGCTGTCGAAAATGAGACGCCCCACTGATATACGGTGCCTACCACAATGTTTGAGCCCTGTACGCGGCGTAGAACAGACTATTTCGGTCAAAACGGAAGGCCATGCTTCTCTCGGCGGGAAAAGACTCCTCTCCTGTAAACAGTCCCGATATCCCTTTTAAAGCTAAGGTAAGTTTGAATGTTATTAACATGAATACAACAAAGACCACACGTAAATAGTCAGTATTGAAGATTTGAGTGAGTATATTCTTATTTAAAATCAGTCATTTTTTTCGTCACACCATGAAAACTGCATTCTTCACTTCATAACATAAAGCATATATATCCAGTGATATAGGCATACCTTCACTGAGAACTAACCTGAGAACTTCACTGAGAACTAATCCTGTTTTAGCATGATGACTGGTCAATTTTACATGAACATGCAGTTTTTTGGTTTGGCATAAGCCGAACCAATGTGTACACCAGACCAAAAAAAGGTTATTATTTTTAACGAGAGTCACTCATGTCAGGCTGAAAATCGTTCTTGTTTTAAAATTCCATGGTTTATTCTCTATCAACATACAAAGACAAAAAGCACAAATCTCTCCATCTCATGTGGCAAGCTTTATTGCAATAGCTGCTGCCTGATCTCACAAATTCGAATTCTCTCAAATCTATTGTAAAAACAATATTTTTAAAAACTTATTTTGTGCACTCTGCAAGGTAAATTAGTGAGCCTTGACTGCTGACTGACAAAAAAATGCACATTCAACTTTCAGGAATCACATCAAATGAAATGACCGGCCAAACGGGGCAACCTCGGTGATGTGATAATAATTTCGAAACAGTCTACAAGCTAACATTGAAATTGATACGAAAATGCTCTCCCACATCAGCCGAGAGAAGACATCGTTCCTGTGTACAATGCCGATATCACTTTTTAAGCCCCATCGCAGCTGAGAACAGCCTGTTGCGGTCGGAAACGTGTTCCTCTCGTCGAAAGGAGACACCCATGCTTTTAGTTAGGATCAATCCGCGGCAAGGAACAGGCTGCCCTGGTCGAAAACAAAAGGGGTGCTCCTCTAGAAGAGAGGAGACAGCACCACCGAGAAACCGTGCCTACCCTAATTTTTCAGCTACACCCGCTGCTAGGAACCACTGAAACGGGCTGTTCTCCGCCGCCAACGGGGCTTTAAATAGGGGGGAGTTTGGTGTTTGTAAGGAAATTTAGACTTATATTCAAAACATTTTCAAACTTTACCTCTGCTGACTTTTAACCTTCAGAAAAATAAAGGTCGTATGAGAGAGGAATAGGCTCCTTTTATGCACTATGGCGGATCCCTTCATCGTGTATGGGATCTTCATTTGAAGCTTGATATTGCACTTATCATGTTTACAAGGTAAACTGGGTTTCGCCACTGCTGACCTCAAATGATCTTTGACCACCACAAACGATAACACAGTTCCTGTACACACTAAGGTGCATGCACATACCATATGTAGGCTTGGCTTTTTGAGTTACCATGTTCACCAGAATTTAAAAATTACTCTCATGTTGACATCAAATGACCATTGACCTCCACCAAGTTAAATAGACTTCTTGTACTCGTCAAGGGAGATCTACATACCAGATACAGTGGTGCATCTTGGGCTATCATGTTTACACAAGGTTTCCAGACTATCATCTCAAATGACCTCTGATTCCACTGAGTTCAACACGCTTCTTTTACTCACTAAGACAAATCCATAAATACTAAATATCAAGTACAATCATCACTGAACTTTTGAGTTGACAAGCTTGTATCACACACAAAATAACACACAAAATCACACCAGAGTTTAACTTGCCTGCCTAAAAAGCAGGTAGCAAAACATCAATAAAGTGACTTTTTAACAAAACAAGTTAACAAATTTCTCATTCTTTCAGTGGTAGGGCCACCTACTGGCAGAGTTAAGGGGATTCCAAATAATTGAATAGGGTGGAACATATATACTTTAGGATATAATAAATTGACTCCAAAACTATTCCAGTTTCATGGGGCCTTACTTACACTGAACCATATCATCCCCCCCCCCCCCCCCCGAATGAATCAGAATCAATCATCATACCAGTATTAGTTCAGCATAGTCTGCAAACACATCTGAATGCATTGGAATCAACCATCATACTAGTAATAGTTCAATATAGTCTGCTAACACATCTGAAAGCATCAGAGTCAATCATCATACCAGTATTAGTTGAATATAGTCTGCCACCACATCTCAATGCATTGGAATCAGCCATCATACCAGTATTAATTCAGTGTGAGTGCATTGTAGCCATGATTACACTTATCCAAACACTTCAGCATAGTTATCCATGGTATCAGTTATCATGAATTCATTCATATATTCATCCTAATCACCCATCATGTATGAATTAAGTGCAGTTTGATATCATATCATGGTGTCATCAGTCCTAATATATCAATATCAATTCAACATCCAGACATTACCCGTATCATGTCTTTTTAAATATCTTTGCCAGAGTGCTCTTTGCTATTTTTCCAGACTGTTTTACTGGTCTCTCGTGGTTAATTTCACTCTCAGTCCTCACTTGGTGAAACTCATGCTGCCCCTGTGTCCACACTTTCCCCTGTTTTTCCTTCTTTTCTTTCATTTTCTGCAGTCTTTTACTTTGTTCTACATTCTGAATGTATGCAGCAGTTTCCTTTTTGGCTTGTGTTAATTCCATTCTTCCTCTTTGAATTCTAACTTGTTTTTCAAATTCTAATCTTTCTACGAGATGTGCCCATTTGAATCTAGGTAAGTATTTAAGGCTCCAGAGCTGGTCATAGTACGAGTCCCGTTTCTTTTCTCCCATGCGAGTATTGTGTAGTGAGGCAGCGACTCTCTTTGCTGTTCTCTTCTTCTTAAACTCAATCCATCCTTCTGTATACAGTCTCGCCTTGCTTCCTCCTCGTTTCCTTCGTTGCTGTCTAAAGTAATCATCTGTTAACAGAAAAAGAAAATGTGTCAAAGTAAGTTGGCCTGACGTTTCGATCCTAGCAGGATCTTCTTCAAAGGCTAAATGACAAGTAACAGTAACAGAAGGGACAAAAACATGCACAGAATACAGACAGGTTAATGAGCATGGTGAACACAAAGAGATAGATGTAAGGGGATGAGTAGACAAGGGATGGAGGGAAGAAAGAAGGAAACCAGCAGGGGAAACTCAAGAGGAGAGGTAGGAGATTAACAGTGGAGGGACAAAATGAGGATTAAGGGAAGGGGGTAGGGAATAAACTGAAGAAGAAAAAAGAAGAAGTCAACTTGATTAGTGCCACATTTTATATGAGAGTCACATTTCGCTATTGTCAAGATTCAGTGCCAAATAAAAACTTCAGGTTTGAATGTCATTACGTTTGGGCAATGGGTAGGCGCTGTTTACGAAAATTAACTGACGCCTAGTTCAAGTTTTATTAATGACTGATCTCAATGCGAATTAACTGTGTAAAATGGTTCGCTATCTGCACGTGCATTATGTACGGGAAGTTTTCATGTGCTGAGATCGTTCACAGAAACTTGTTTTCTATTGTTATTTTGTTCTATTGTTTTCTATTGTTATTTGGTTGCAGCCAATGATCTTAACCTTTATCATAATCTTTTTCGGGACAACCAAATGACTATTATTCTCTATTGTCTGACAACTGTTGACAGGAATTTCTTAAACCCACAACAGTATCACTAGGGTCTTGTGCTTACCAAGGGGATCTTTCTATTTTGTCATGGAATTCAACCAAGATTTACTTTTCTATTTCTTATTTTCAAATAATTTTCGAAGTTTCACATCACCACAAAATAGGACAGTTTCAATTCTAGACACTAGAATTTAGCTTGTTCACCAGAAATAGCTCTTATAATATGTTCCCTTAGCTTGTGTATCTGCTTTTGCGAAGTTATGACTTCTAAAAGCCTTACTTTTTGGCAGCGAAACAGCCCAAAGCTTTATATTCGTGGACTCGATTAATATTGCATCCACTGACCTCAATACCGTACAACACAGTATGTATACTGGCCTATAATAGCAGTGAATCTTACGAAATATGACCAGACGTTTGGGCAGTTTTTATTAAGCATAATTTACTTTTAATTGAAGAATTGCTACCCAAAATGAGTTGACAAATGTGTGAACAATTCTAACAACCATTTGTTTTCTCTAGTAACTGCATTGTTATTGGAAGGGTGATGTTAATAAATGGCTCACTAATACGAAGAGTATGTGGAAAGTCCATTGATGTTTCCCCTCCGCAGAATGATGTCACACGGTGACCTGCATGTTAATGAGCTTTTACCCTTCACGTTTCTGGTCAGTGAGAATCTGCTAACTTATGTATCAAATTTCTCTAAATTAATGTCTCTTTCGAATAATGGGGAACCACAGTATTGTTTGTGTACTAAACTACTTTAGTATGAGCCAAACAAAAAAAGAAGGGTTATTTTGCCTCCAGTTATGCATTTTAAGGGCTAAAAGAAGTAATTTTAATGATGGAAATCATTCTACAAGGCAAAAATAAAGCTATGAATATCAGTCAGGACTGTGACTTCCTGAAGGAAATAAGGTGGGAATGCAGATGCCTCCAGGTAGTCCCAGGAATGGAACTGTCTGGAATAGAAGGTCTAGAGTTTGATGTTTGCGTGTCTTGCAAACAGATCTATCATTGGTTTGCCGAAGATGGAGAAAATTCTGTCGCAAGTTTCCTGTTCCAATGTCCATTTGTTGGAATCTATATGTCCCCTGGACAAGGCGTCTGCCCTTGCGTTGAGTTTGCCCGCAATGTGGGAAGCTCGTAGGATCATGCCGGAGTCCTCGGCCGCTGTTAACACCTCCCACGCTAAGCGGCATAACTTCTCTGAGCGGGTGCCCCCTTGTCTGTTGATGTAGGACACCACTGTGGTGTTGTCTGTAAATATCGTGCCCTGTACATGTTCGTTGCAGTTGTTCCACTTTTTTCGTGGTCCCTTAAGACCACATGCTTCAGTTATTTCTTGTGCAATGTTCATACATCGTCAAAAGTAGCCAGAGGTCAAAAATAGTTGCAACATCACATTATTAAAATGTCATTTTTGCTGACCACAAGAGACAGAGAGTAAGATATTAAAATTACAATATGCTCAGAACTTATCATCCTCAACAAGAGGTCACAAATTATGTAAACTATAGTTCATAATTGAAAGTAGCTTTATATCAGAGTTGAATGAAACTGGTTTGGATTGTCCAGCCAGCCACTAATGCATAAGTAGTACAAACAGAGGCACACAGCAGTTGTGTATTCACCTGTGCGGTGTTAATATGCTTGAACAAGCCACTTCTGAAATTGGCTGTGTGAATATTAGGTTTTAATTTCCTACTACATGAAAGTAGCCACTCTGGTTACAGTAAGATACAGCTCGTCAATTAAAAGAGGAATGCATGATATGTACTGTACCTTCTGCTTGAAGAAACACCCTTCCAATGTCTCCATATTTTGCAAACATCTGTCTGACTCGTGAGGGGGTCATTTTCTCAGGAACTCTACCCAAGTACAGGACACCATGTTTGTATTTCTTGGTGACTTCGGAGGTTGACTTGACCAAACTTTCAGCATCTTCATTCACTAAAACAAAGTACAAAATCACAATGAGTCAAATGCTTTTGGTTGGGATCACTTGTAATCAGTTTTTTTAAAAGAGTATTGCAGTTTTACACTGAAACCTTTAACATATATACTTAATCATTAGTTTTCCTTCTCCCTTTGTGGCAACACCTAAAATGACTGACTGATTTACAGTTTGTGTAGTTTGTAAGTTGGCCTGACGTTTCGATCCTGAAGAAGATCCTGCTAGGATCGAAACGTCAGGCCAACTTACTTTTACACATTCTCATACACAGGCTCTCTAGTGGTTAAGCAGTTTGCTAACAGTTTTATTTTATTTTGATTTACAGTTTGTAATACAATGCACAATATTGAAGGTGGTCTCATAACACAGCCTTAAGACAATTGATGACAATTATTGTTTAAAGTTACATCTTATATAGGCTTTGACAATGGATTACTGAGGATGGGACAGGAAGTTACTCTATCCACATATTGTAAGGCTTATTTTTGATAGTTCCAGGTATTAAGTTGGTAATGGTAAGCCGGGCCTTACACTAGAAACGTTAAACCGAGCGCAAACATGTAAGTCTTCATAAATAATCTTCAAAAGCGGATATTTGATTATAAGTTCCTTTTTATTAACTCTGAATATACTTTAACTTGGGGGCCCTCTGTTATACGTAGGCTTCGGGAGATCAACTTAAACTCCCCCATACGTCCTTAGGAGACACTTAAACCCCCGATTGGTCCAAACTTACAGCTAACCCCTCACCCAACTCTTGATTGGTTGAGTGCCAGCCCGATATGCAGATGAGCACATGCAAATGAGCACTCAACCAATTTGAACCAGTTTGGCTGTCTTGCAGCCCTTCAAACCGAATCATTCAAAACAAACATCTGTACACGCTTCTAATAACGCGTGATTCATAGCCCGCCACACCACAGAGCAAACCACCAAAACGCGAGCCATGTGTGACGTCATAATAACAACAAGTAAACAATATGTTAACACAAACTAGAATACGCTTCACAATATTGATGTTCTAGTTAACAGGTGAGGTGTTAAGCTATAAATTAAGAAGTGACCACACAGTAAGACATCACTGTCAATGACTTCATACCACAGGTTACTTTTATTGGAGAGATCTGATATTAGGTGCACAGAGAGATGTAGGTCTTCTGTTGTAGAGAGTTACTGTTGAGGTCAAAGTGTAAGTGATCTACTGGTTCTTAAGAGGCTGAAAAAGTATGTTATTATGTTAATGGTTTATGAATAGAAACTGTTAGTCATCTTTCTGGGAAGTGTGATGTGGGAGGACTTCCTGTCTGTGCTGCTAGCTAAGAGTTTGTAAAGGTGAACCTAGGGTAAGGGGAAGGTGAAGATAATGGTAAAATGCTCTCTGTACCAAGTACGAACTTCCACCATGTATAGTTTATCAGTTATTGTGTTTACAAGCCAAGGAGTCACACACACCACTGAACAGACACTTGCCATCCCTATCACTTTTGATATCCTCCTGCATCAAAGTTCAAACAAGTATCTGAAGCAACTTCAACTGTGTATTTCTAAACAAGACTGCAGAAGCTTAAAACAATGCTAACAAACAGGTGGCTGCTGACAAAAGTTTTTTTGTCAAATAGCCTAGGCCTATACCTGTAACAAGTGTACGCACTTGTAACAATGATAGCCTATGCTTATCTGAGGATTTTTTTTTACAAAGTGGCTATTCTTACGACGAGTCGTAAGAATAAATTCCGATTACGCATGCGCAGTTGCTATTTTTACAACCAGGAGTACTATTTTTACGACCATGAGTAACAGCAATTTCTGGTTAGGGTTAGGGTTACCCCTACTGGATCGGGTCACTTTCCGCCATCGTTACTTTCCGCCATAACTTTCCGCCACAGTTTGCGTGACTTTCCGCCATGGCTCCGCCATGGCGGAAAGTCACGAAAACTGTGGCGGTAAGTTACGTAGGAAATAGAGTAAAAAGCAAATAGATAGGATTGGTATATTTTGAGAACCTGGAGTGATTGAATGGAATCACGAGGGTTTAGAAAGAAAGAGTTGGTATTGAAAAGAAAATAGAGTAAGAAGCAAATAGATAGGATAGGTAGGCTACATTTTTGAGAGCCTCAAGTGGTTGAATGGAATCGCGAATATGCCTGCTATAGACCGTACATTATAACTGCTGCAACCACTAATCCTCCACTTTACAAAGAAATCAATAACCCAGCCTAAGCTATATTATTAATTAGTAACTCTAGTGCAAAAACTCTTTTGTTCCATACCTAGGTCCTATACCTATTTACAGGGCCTATACCTATTTTACTAGCCTATGCCTACTTAAGTTAAATATTTAAACCTTCTTTTCCGCAATGGCGGTAAAATGGCGGAAACTCACTTTTGCTATGGCGGAATGTTACTTTTCTTATGGCGGTAAGTTCCATTTTTTAGGGCGGAATGTACCGATGGCGGAATGTCACGGCCCCCACCCCTACTACACGCGGTTGCTTTATTTACTTTACTGCGCATGAATTCGCCGATGTCGTAAGAATAGTTTATAGATAATTGTTACGACTAGTCGTAAGAATAGCCACGGCCTTTTTTTTAATAAATGGCCTAAAGTTCTCCTAGGCAACTAATTTTGTTTGCCGTAAATTTCGGGTAACTTCAGCGTCATGTCAGTCAGACTCCTACTTCCTATGCCAACCAGTGGCAGCAATGGGTTGTTTGTAATGATACCTAACAAGTAACATAACAACCAGCCTATGCCTCACCGTACCATGCCAATAGAAAGTTTTTATTATAATGATGGTGCTCTTACACTTAAAAACTTAGGCTGAAGTAAGGACTAGGCTAGGCCTGAAAACTGAGATTAACACTGGGAACAGCATACTCACTTGTGTTATCATCAATTTGCTTTTCAGCTGATGACAATTGACATAGTTGTGTTTGACGTTAATACGTTTCCAATCACAGCTGGTGAGGAAAATTATCAAATAAATATAACTGTACAGTATCGTTGGCACTGACTTTCTGTAAATTGTGGTTATTTGACCTCTGCCTATTTCTTCCACTGAACAAAAATGCACTAGTCTGATCGCACGAACCCATGAACAACTACAACTCTAGTCTATGGTTTTGACTGCGTTGCATTAACAGCACGTGCGAATAATAACGAAGTCGACGAGACAAAACAAACGAGCACATGTACTGTGTTGGTTCTTTGGAACTTCGATGCACGAAGTAGGCCTATATAGAGTGATATTATTATGTAACAACAACGAGGCGCATTTGGCAAATCTGATGTTGTGAGGATCGAATGATGTCAGGCCTGTTGGTAGAGCTCCCTCCACCTGACTGACGCTAGATTATACTTAATTATTTCTCCCTCAGCTTTTTAAGGTCGGTTAAACCCATGAAACAAAATGGAGATTCCTATGTTACTTGCCATTTCGAAAGCTACAAAATTGAAATATCCCGAGGTTAGTAGAAATAGAAGGTAGGCTAGGCGTTGCCTAACTTAAACCGACCGTAGCTATGCTAGAATAGCAGACTGTACTTTGGCTAGTACTAATAGTATTACTATTATTAGGGCGAACACAACAAACTCAGGCAGAGCTGTGTAGGCCCTAGGGTCTATACACGGCACTGCGTGGACTAACTTGGTGAGCTAGGCATGCAGACTTAACCTAGCCTAGTATATATAAGTAGTATACTCCTGAGCTACAGGTATTGCATGCAGATGATATAGCCAAAGAATACTCTACTTGTCAAATTTTTCATATCACAAAAGGAATGCCACTGACCTATAATTCTTGAGTTGACCTAGCCTAGCTAAAGGGTTTCTACCCCAAAATTATATAATAATAATAAATAAAATTATGAAATAAGGCTTGACTATGGACTGATTTTGTCTAACTAATAAGAGCCTAGTTTAGGCCTACTGTTGACTGTTTATAAGGCCTAGGTCCATATACTCCCTGAGCCTCCTCCCCAGGCTAACATTATTGCAGATTTAGGAAGGTTACTAGTATAAACCTATGTTGACAGAAGGAGGAAAAGTTGGCATGGCCTTTTTTATAAATTGTTTTTGAAGGGTAAATAGGCCTAGGTTGTACTTGCAAGTAGTGTGAATTGGTTTAGTAGTGTGAATTGGACGAGCACTTTAAGCATTGTAATTGGGTCTGAGTGTTTGTGTCTTCAGTTTTTTCCCCTCTCCTTATAGGGTCCATGATGGGGACATGAGTGTCCCACCTGATCCTTTTTTTCTACTATTAAACTAGGCTATATGCAAAACGTACAAGAGTTGAAGCTAAAAAGGTCAACATGAAAACAGTTGGACTGTTATTAAATTGCAATTTACCTTCGATTTCCACATATTTTTTACAACATTTAGAACTACGTAAACATTGGGACATCTTGTTAAAATTTCCAAAGTCAAAAGATTAGATAGCAAACAAAAGGATTTGTCCCGATTAAAGTAACTTAAAGGAGAAATAAACTCTGGGTTTTTGCAGTGTTCAAGCGGTAGGGAATAATTTTCTAATTCCATTTGTGAAATAACAAAGCAATATAGAGTTCCCCTGAATTTCCCAATTATTTTTTTTATCCATTTGAACAACGGCCATTTTTATATTTTGAATATTGAGGGCGCTTCATGGCAGCATACCCTCTCCTTCTCACTTTCCAATGGCGAAAGAGTGCACACAGACACCATTCTTCGCAGTGGCTCGAGGAACTGGTACTTGTATCAGCAATGGAATTCGAGCCAACATCACCAACAGTCGCGGACTGTGATTCTTTGCACAACTCCTCCTCTCGATGTCTCAGTTCTTCCTCTGAATATTCTAGTTAGAAAAGATACGATTCCAATCCAAAGGCTTCCATATTCTTTTATCAAGATATTTGCTCGACAGTAAATGATTTAACTTTTGGAGTGCAATGATGGATGTAAGTAACTCTATCGCTAGTACTGAGTATGCGGTGAAAGCAATCTAAACACTGTAAAATCAAATTGTTGAAAAGATCCCAAAATTTATATTTCCACTGATACTTGTTACAGTAATAAATTTTACACACTTTTTAAGCATTTTTTACAGATCAATAAAGACAAGATATTTTTTGATCGATATTTTATTCATTACTTTTGTTGAAAGTACAATTCTAATTATTTCAGGGATTGACAACTATTTTTTCTTGAAATACACAAAGTTGCTCGCTTTTGTCACAGTACATCGGGGAACTGGCTCAATTCAAACAAATGGCGCGACACATGAACTACATTCAAATCGGTTTTTTTTCATCTCAAAGAAGGGATTTTTATGCCTTTCTATTGCTTTTACTGGAAAGACCATCTGTCAAAACATAAAAATGGATGCAAAAGTAGCTAGGGTTTATTTCTCCTTTAAGGCACCAATTAAATAGGCGCCACTAGACAGAATCTATGGATGAGGTTTGAATGGTATTTAAATTAATATTACTATATTGTAAACTCTACTCAACAAACATATGAAACAATGGATGTATAATAAAAAAGTTACATAAATGTTCAAGTGTACTTCACTGGGTGAAAGGGATTTAAATTAAATGAACTTGGCAGCAAACTGATGAACATCGACATCGTTAGGAGTAGGTCGCAGCTACAGTAGCCCATGTATGATGAGGAAGACTATACAGCAGTTGGTCATCAATGTTCTGGCTGTAAGAAAATCCCACCACTGTCCACTATTAATTAGAGAGCCAACAAAGAAAGAAATGCCACAAAGGTATGGCACGTAGTCAGCAAAACTGCCAGGCATCTTATTTGATTGGGACCTATGGATTTTAGGGAGGATTTTAGCATTATTGAAAGGTTCAGATGTTGGCATTCAATTGCTTAGGATAATTCAACAGTGCATCTAGGTACTGTAACATCACTTTTCTTCTATTTGCAGGTTGTCTTTGTATGCAGTCAGCTCACTGCCCTATTTTTCTCTATTGTTCTTCGCTGCTTCCTTAAACCCACAAAGTATTCTCCAACTGTGCGTTATACCTTACAGTTATGTGTGGGCTTAAGTATTGCTTTACTAAGCTTTGGATGGTAAGTTTTTACAACACCTGCATTTGTTTTGGTTACAATTGAAGAGTCTGCAGTGATTGGTAGATTTCAAAGTTCAAGAGAAGTCAAAACAATAAAGCTTGACATGTTGCTTCTCTATAATGATTTTAGCTTTTTTGGGGATCAAAGATCTGTGAGGTCATCAGACATCAAATCTTGATCATAATATAATAAAGAAAGCTACAATCCCCATTTAACATCCTGGGCATAATTTTTTATATGCATTGTTTATTTCCCTTTGCCAATTGTCTGTATTTTAAGCCATTTGGTTGAATGATTCTCAGTAGATGACTGTGCCCAAAACATTCATGATACTATATATTTTAGACTAAATTAGTTGTACATCTAGTCAAACATAAAAGCAGGGTAGTTTGATGCTGGTATTCTATTGTCCATACTATACATGACCAGTAAATGCTCAAGGGGCTTTTACTTTGTTTTATTTATTGCATACATGGAGACTTTAAGAGTAGATGACAGCTTATGAATTTACAAGAAGATTGCATGATCATATCTCTGTTATTCTTACAGGGGGACTATTCACTTCCTAATTGATGCAACAGTATGCTACATTCTCACATTGACCCTTGACCCAAGATACTGTCCGTTGGTGGTCACTCTTGTGTCTGTCACATACATGTCGGTTATTCATCTGTGTTTCCAGTTTTCTAATTTTGGTGTGAACAACCTTGACTACATTGGGTAAGTACGTCTCCCTTTTACTTGGGTTACTGTCGAGGGGAAAGAACTTTCTAATGAATATCAATCCACAGTGTGATTTCTGACAAAGTTTCTTTTGCTAGCTTGTTTTGTAGTGTAATCTGTAATTGTTTACAACTTGTTGTACATACAAATGTAAGTTTATTCATGACTAACAGAGTACACTGGTAAGACTTCCACTTACCTTTCAGGTTTTGTGATATTGGATTTTTAACTTGAACAAAATACTTGGTTCAAGATGAGGTGTTCTAAACTTAGGCATTTGACCATAGTCATGAACATGAGAGGCCCTCAAAATTCCTGTATTTACTTATGTGCACTTTTAAGAGCACACACTGGACAAACATAGCGAAAATACTGGAGGAATTGTATGGTTCTAGTGTAGTATGTTTATTAGTGTTTGCACGCAATACTACCCGGTTCCTAATTTATTACCTGAATCCTACACAAAGTGTGATTTTTTTTTTGCCAAACCGATGGTTAGGTAAGATTTTCCAGTTGACTTAGTGTGGTGTTAGGCTACCATGTTGTCGAAGATAACAGCAATATAGGTGGAGAGAAAACATAAGCAGCGGCGGCAATGCGATGTAAGTAGTGATGTTAATTATATGAAGTTATTAACAAGTTATTGAAAGAAACAAAAGCAACTAGAAGTTATTGAGGAAGGTTTCATACCTTATCTTACACCTACATGTACGTATTTGAACATGAAAACATTGTCAGTGGAGAATATAATTCATTTATTATAGCATCCAATATGTAATTTCTTGAAAGTTGCGATACACGAGGGTAAACAATTTTGTCTGGGTACCCTGATACCCAACGGGTAACGGCTCTCTGTTCCCGGCTCTGTCCACGGCTCTCTGTTCTCTGCTCCCTGTTCCCGATTTTTGGACCCGTGTTAACACTAGTATTCAATGTTTGTTTCGCATATACCTGGTATTTTCGGTATATTCGTATATGACAGATTTCAATACCACTGGTATTGTTATGAATGAAATATCAGATGTACCTGGTATATCGATATATACTGACGCACCCTTCTCTGCCATAGCACTCCCTACTCTACAGTGTAAGAAGATTGCGATGTTCATGTTGCACAACAACCATTGCACAATGTAGTAACAGGTGATATCATCTGGTAAAGATGATAGATGATCATTGGCTTGTTTGTATACATTGTTACTAACTGTTACTAAGACCAAACATTACTTTTAACAAGACCTCAAATGGCATGGATGAAAATGAAATCGTTTTGCATTTATCAACAAGTGGAATATTAAAGATCGAAAGCTTGTCATCAGAATATGAGTTCAATCCTTGGTAAGTAGATGGTTGCAATGAAACTGCACAAGAAAAGGGACTCACCTGATAGACTTAATACAATGCACACCAATTACCTGATTCCATTTTGTTTTGTTTTCAGACCCCTGATGATATTAACTGAGAAGTTAAGTAGCTTATCCTGGAGTATCCATGATGGTAATTATTCATCTTGACTAACGAACTAACAATTAAGGAACGTTTGTTGTATTGAAAGACTGTATAATTAAGGGCTTTCATGTTTGTTCTTGCATTTTTACTTTAATTCCTTTCTAAAGGCCGAAGGAATTTTTGTGATGGTGTTGACGTGGCTGTGTGTTACTTTGTACATGTATGTGATGCCTTAGCTTCTAAACACAATAACTGAACAGTACATCTTAGTTGAAATTATAGAATTGCTACTAAATCATCCAAATTCACAAAAAGTGTCTCAACACTTAAGCAAATATATATTGTATGGATTACAAAATTCTTCTCATAGTCCTCTGAGCAGGGTTGGCCTCAAAATAAAATGTGGGATGTACCGCCCGGTATTTTCTGTCCGGGAAATATTATCCACAGGTGGGAAGTACTGGGGAATATTAAAATAACTGAATATTTTTCCTTTCTTCAACTTGTTTATTCATGCAAAAGTGTTATAAAACAGCTTAAAAACCAGAACACCCAGTAAATGCCCCGAAAAAAAGAAGGTAATGAAAACTTGTAGGTCCTTTGTACAATCCTGTACAAAAATACTGAGCATGACATGTTTCGATACAAATTTAACAACTTTTCTGCCAACTTTTTTGTATGAAAACAATTTACAGAAGTCAATGCTGTAGATTATGCAATGTGGAGGAAAATCTGATTGTTTACAGTCTGGAATGATATGTTGCAGTTACTCAAAAGAGTTACTCAACAAAGTTTGGTGGAGGTCAAAGGTCATCAGAGGTCAAATCATGAAACCCTTGTAAACATGTACACCCTCACTATACATTACAACAGATTCATGAAGACAACTGCTCATGTATCATCATCAAAACCACAATTCATTTTTGCATTCTGGTTTTAAGTGGAAGCCAAAGGTCAATTGGGGTCAGCAGAGGTCAAAATATCAAATCGATCTCATCAGGTCAACTATGCAAATTCAGCTCTTTGTTGCTAGAGTGAGCATGCAAAATAAATTATCAATCAAAATATGTCCCTCTGTCTTTCTTTCATCGTTGTGGTATTATGTCACATGATTCCCTGTCATGAAATCATGTAAAGCACTGACTCTGTTTAGAGTATACTGCCCTCCATATGCAGTATGAACTTCAGCCAGGGTAAGTTTGCATACTACTCTTGTGATGCATATGTAATGTATTTAAATGGAAGAAACTGCTGGGAGGGGTTCCCTCTGGTTGAGATTTTCATATGATATCTACATGCATTACATGGAAAATCAAGAAGAATCTAATGAAATATTAAATTTTGGTTTCAGGTTAATTAAATCTGTTTCATTTCACAGGATTTACAAAACCTGAACATGACCTCAATGAACTGCAGAAGAAAATGGTAGTAAGGTAACTGTTTATGCAATTATGACCCTATTTTGTATTGCAGAGTCACTTAAGAATGCATAGCTAGTGGTTTTTCGACATCCTCTAATCAGTTCAAATTTATGTTACATTGAAACTTTACACTTGTATCGTACCATGGATGTTTGGCACATTGTAATATTTTCTTATGGGACTCTGTAAAACTTGATCAATCCTAGCACTTTCTTACGAGAAGTACATGGAAAGTCCATTGTTATTGTTTCCCATTCGGGGTACACTCCGCACAATGACGTCACAAGGTTATCTGTACTTAAGGTTCATGAGCTTTTACGTATCAAGTTTCTGATCAGTGAGAATCTGCTAACTTGACATCAAGTTGCTCTAAATTACTGTCTCTTTCGGAACCACAGTTTGTTTTGTATTAAAATACTTTAGTAAGAGCCAAAAAAAAGGAAATTTTTTCTGCCTCCAGCTACAGTATGCATTTTAAAGAGCTCTACAGTAATGAAATGTTTAGATGATCCATTTTAGAACATATCACTGACATTCTATGTTTTGTATTCATGATCTCAGTTGGACCTTTCAAGTAGTTTGGTTGCTGTTTGAGTTAAGATTTTTCCAGGTTTTCTTTTGCTTCCTGTTAGGGTCCTTTGTTTGAATATTTGACAAGGCATGTGTAGTACAGCTAAAGAATAATAACTCTCATATTATTAAGGCATGGTCAGCGAGCTTCTCATTGTGTCTCAACATTTGATTATTCCCATCATATTTTTTGTTTGCAGGCAATATCCTTCAGTTCTTCAATTCTACAGCTTTATATTTTGTCCTCAAAATCTCTTGGTTGGACCATGTACATTTTACACAGACTATTGCAAGTTCATAGAAGGAGATTTATTCAAGGTTACAGTGAAACATGGAAGTGGAGAAGAAAAGCAAGTTTATAAGGAACCTTCATCAACAGTAAGTGCAAGAGGCTGTCATTATAGTCAAACATTTCTTTAAAAGTAGACATGAACACAGTCCAGTGCTCATTATGAACCCTTGGAAACAGCAATGGAAAATACAAGGTGTTTGATGTTCTCTTGCAAGTTTGAACACCTGAACAATTGTAAATGTGATGCTATGGGTCAAAATGTTCATGATTGTGTAATAATTTATTACATAATAGTTGTACATAATCAAAGAAGGTGGTCAAATTATTGTCGTAAAAATAACTGCTGATTATTATTATTATTATAAATTATGGATTTTGCTAGTTTGTGTTTATAATGCAATGCATAGTGAGGCTTTTTAAGGTATGCTATTCTACTTTAAGCTTATTATGCCATCAATGTGGCACTCCACCTCAAACATCTTACATTTATAGTTCACCATGTACAGTGTGTACTTGACTGCTATGGTAATGTATACAGTGCATTAACAGAAATTTATTTCAAAGTTGATTATATACCTGTGTTGAGGAAATATCTGTTATTTCAAATTCAACTTCTGTTATTTCAACTTCTTTGCTCTCTCGATATAAGGTAACTTACTGACTTTCCTTGCAAATATTGATGTTGAAATTTGTTGCTATAAGTTGCATCAAACATTGTTTATTTCCTTTCATTACAGAATGCAGTAATTGGGAAGCTGTTGTTCACTGGACTCTCTGCCCTCTGCATGTTAACCCTAGTCCCTAGATTTCCTATTATGGGAAATGTTGGTAAGTGCACCATCTGCCTTAGCATTTAAAGGGTGTGAAGACTCACGCAAAAAGAAACGTCTAATGCTGGTAATCTGACCTAGTTTCGAATGAGGTGTAACAGAAGTGTTAAACACCACCATCGATCCCAGAAAATACACACACAGCTTGCTACCATCGGTAATTAGACACTATAGTGTACAGTCAGTACATACAGCTGCGGTCAATACCCACAGCACAGTGTACAAACAATACAGCAATGGACATCTCAGGTCCAGCTAAAGTTAACAATTAAGGTATCACGTTTCATTACTGTCTGCATTTTGTAGCAACACGAACAAAACGTCACTTGCAAGCAACAGAAAGTTAACTTTTTCAGATGGCCGCATGCGGTTTGGGGGAGTCTTCAATGCCTTTAAAGGTGTCAATAACCTTTTGGTTAATCCCTAAGTATGTATAGATCTATGCAATCTGTTATGGTTATCAGACCAAGTCACTGCCTATCTGTTTCTGTACCATCTCATCTCTTAAGACTATTCCTACTTTGAAAATATGATGTGAATCTTACATCATAAGCAATATTATTTTTTTTTTACCAGATGATGACTGGATTGCAAATCATTCATTCCTCTACCGGCTAGGATGGTTGGTGATATCCATTGAAGTAGCCAAATCCAAGTATTTCATGGCCTGGGTCTGGGGTAAGAAATGATATCATCTGAGATGTCATTCTTTTGACTTCTTCTTTAATTTTTGTCAGCATAAACAAGAACTGTTACAAGTACTTTATAAACCAGACAGCAAAACGGCAGTGTGGTTTCGATGATGCTACATGAATAATCTTATATGGATGTGACACACTGGACTGTAGGCTATAGCCAGGATGAACAACATACTTCAATCCAAGTAGTACAGCAAAAAGCATTGAGATATGACAGACAATATTCACATTGGCAGCTGATAACGAGATGGAAACTTTTCTCGTATTCAGCATACAGATTGATCTCTACCAAAGACAACAGGCTTCTCCTACACAGGTGTACACCTACAAGTCGTAAATTAAGCAGGCGCCGGGCAACTTTCACACCCTGGTCCCCAAGATTTTTTGTCTGGTTTGCCTCTAAAACATCTAACTGGGCAACAGTTAATTTACTAAACGGCGCCTGGTCAATATCCCGAACATTACTTCATCCAAACCTAAAGTTTTTGGTTTCGATGAATATCGTAACCTTTGCATTCATGATGGCATATGTGTGTATGCATGTGTGTGTGCGTTTGTGACACCCAGCTTGTAAACACGATATCTCAAGAAGGGAAGCTTGGGCAGACCTCATATTAAGTGTGTAGAAGTACCACATTGAGTACAGGAAACCTATTGTTTTCTGTGAAGGTCATTTAGGGTCACTAGGGGTCAAATTGTCAAAACCTTGTAAACACGATATCTCAAGAAAGGAAGGTTGGACCAATTCATATTTAGTGTGTAGACGTACCACCTTGAGTCAAGGAAGCCTAATGTTTTGGTGTAGGTCAAAGGTCATTTGGGGACAACAGGTCAAATCGTGACAACTTTGTAAACATGATATTGCAAGAAAGGACAGATCTCATATTTGCTTTGATGTACCATATTAAATTTAAGGAGCCTATTATTGCTTTTGGTGGAGGTCAAAGGTCATTTGAAGTCAGCAAATGACAAACATTTACTTCACTCCCCTCTTACCTGTCTCTCCACACTAACACATCTTCCTAAACATAATATCATAAGGGAAGCTTGGACAGATCGCATATTTGGTATGTAATTATACCACATTGAGTACAAGAAGCCTTAATGTTGTAGGCAGAGGTCAATGGTCGTTTGAGTTCACCAGGGGTCAGATTGTGAAACCATGTTTACACAATATTTCAACAATGACTGATGTCATATTTAGTATGTTGATGTATCTATCACAATTAGTACACGAAGCATGTTGTTGAGGTCAATGGTCAATTCAGGACAGCCTGTGTCATTTTGAATGTATTGTTTGTCACATCACACTGCTTTTCACTCTATTACTAATATCAAGTATGTTGTACAGTACACCTGTGTATACCCTCACTATACATTACGTCAGATTCTTGTAGAAAATAGCTCATGTTACATCATCAAAACCACTATGCATTTTTGAATTCTGGTTTACTTGGCACCGAATCTTGACAATTGCAAAATACCACGGAAAACTTTAACAACGGAAGCAATTATAAAGTACAGATGATTCACAAAGATATCGCCAATTCCAATAGCAACGTTGTATGTACCAACAGTAAGCCTAATGTTTTTGATGGAGGTTAAAGGTCATATGGGGCCACCAGGGGTCAAATTTTGAAAACCTTGTAAACACGATATCTCTAGAAGGAAAACTTAGATCAACCTCGTATTTCGTGTGCAAAAGTACCACATTAAGTAGAAGCTTATTATTTTTTGTTGAGGTCAAATGTCATTTGAGGTCACTAGGGGTCAAAATGTGAGAACCTTGTAAAACACAATATCTCAACAAGGGAAGCTTGGACCAATCTCATATTAAGTATGTAGTTGTGACACGTTCAGTACAAGAAGCCTATCCTTTTTATGGAGGTCAAAGGCCATTTGGAGTAACCAGAGGCCAAATTGTGGAAACCTTTTTTCATAATCTACAGTATCTCCCGCTGACCAGCCTAGTAAATAGCAGGTGCGTTAAGCCTCATAAGAATATGAGGCTGTTGGCAATTGGAAATGCCTTTATGGGCTTCCGTAGAATCAATTAATGGTTACCCAATGACATTTATATACATTCAAGTTTATGCACCCATATAACCCAAAGAGATGCATTCATTCCAATAATATATATATACCCAGGATACACCCAATGATCTAGAGGAACTAAATGCATGCACCCATATTTTTTTCTCTTTCCTTGCAGCGGATGCTATCAACAACTGTGCTGGGTTAGGTTTCAATGGTTATGATGATACAGGAAAACCTAAATGGGATGGCATTACTAATGTTAAAATCTGGAAATTTCAGGTGACAATTTTTAAGTTAACTGACTTTGTATAATACTTCATTCAACATGTTTGAAATGATGTAGTAATGCAAAAGCTGATACATCAGTTAGATCAGTTTCAAACTTGTTAACTATAATTGTTTAATACTTGTGAAAGATGTCTCATTGTGGCAGTGTGATTGTAGGTTACAAGGCAATGCTAGAAAATATGAACTAGTAACTAGTACAAGAGAGTTTTTAGTGATTTTTAGAGATTTAGTGACAAACATGTGTAACTTTTGAAAACTTTGGTCTGTGTAAATTCACATTGAGATAGTATTTGTCAAATAATTTGCTGATAACCCTACCTCCAACCTGGAAAGAAACATAAACTGTTACTTGTTAATTGGATACTTATACCCCTCCTCAATACCCTTTAATTGGATACTTACACCCCTCCTCAATACCCTTTCCCAGTACCTTGGATGCCATGTACAAATTACTGATCTTTTGAGTCAGAAAATCAGTATCACCTTAGCCTTTCCTGTCTTTGTGATAAGCAAGTTATATACGCATAAACAAGTTATCCTTGATGAAGTGAATTTAACATAGCTAATAGCTCTAATAGTGTAAGCAAACATACCTGAATCGTGTCATATTCACTGTGTAACTCTTTTGAGGGCCTACAGAGTATCATATGATCAATGATGTAATATATCAATAGTGGCCTTCAGATACCAATGATGCATAGTTCCATTTTCTGTCCTAGACTGCCACCAGCCTCAAGGTTCTGATAGAAAACTGGAATATCACAGGAGCTCGCTGGCTACGACATGTTTGCTTTGACAGGATACCAGTCCAGAAGAAGCTGGCAACATTTATGCTATCTTCTATATGGCATGGATTTTACCCGGGATATTTCTTCACATTTGGATCTGCTAGTATCATGGTGGCAGCAAGTCAGAAAGTAAGTCTAATGTACCACCTGCACCTGAAGAAGATTCTTATGTGAGAGCATACTCTACTAAAAACCCATGGCAGTATATAACTGTCCTAGTACCATGTATTACTGTAAAGCTTACATAACATGATACTACTACTCAGTAGCAACACTACATATCCCTTACATGAAATAATGTTAAAATCAAGGAAAACAGATTCTACCTCATAGTGGTACTAAGATATCACACAAATTGACAAATATGGCAGCCTCCTGACATGTTTTTGGGAACCATGATTGTCACCCAAAATAATACAAATAATTTTCTTGATAGTTTGGAGTTA
This sequence comes from Apostichopus parvimensis, assembly GCA_000934455.1. Taxonomy (NCBI): domain Eukaryota; kingdom Metazoa; phylum Echinodermata; class Holothuroidea; order Aspidochirotida; family Stichopodidae; genus Apostichopus; species Apostichopus parvimensis. The sequence goes on along the minus strand of KN885703.1, from coordinate 23,859 downwards.
TTTATTAACAAGCATCTGCATCATGTAATACAGGGGTAATGGTAGAGCATGCATCCTCTTTAAATGTGCTCTGTTCACTCACACTCAAATATTGCCCTTTCCATCTCCCTACATGTGATGTACAGGGATATGAGATATTGTACTTCATTCCACATCAGAAATGTGAGGAAGTGCACGTGTGCGCGTGAGCAGAAAAGTGTGACCGTAAGTCCAATCAAGTTCAAACTTGGTGGGTAGGTGCCTGACCATGTAAACCCATGCCTGTGTGTTTGAAGATGTCATAGGTCAAAGGTCAAGAAACCTTAAAATTGGCTGTTAGTCATTCTTTGCTTGTGAACATGTACGAAAATCATCATACTTGACTTATTGTTGTATCATTTGGTCTGGCACAAGTAATCATTTGTTAAACAAGCTAACTATTTTACAGAAAAGAGCAATCAGACATATTAATCTCTCTCTCACCCGAGGGGGGATCACACAAATGTGTTATTTAAGTCTATGAATTTACTGAAGCTCACTGATCTGTTCAATCTAAATGTTCTCACTTTTGTTTATCGTTCATTACACGAAATGCTACCAAATACTCTGAATGCCGTCTTTACACAGAACTCAAACATCCACACTCACATTACTACTGGTGAAAGCTCATGGTTAGAAATATGAAGCTTTTCAAGAAAGTATGTGACAGAAAAATTGGTGTTAACTAATGTTAGTTTCCAAAATCAAAAATTTTAAGTCAGAGATTAAGTTAAATGTTTTTGTCTGTGGTTGGCATTTAGTCAAATTGTGAGGATTATGTAGACCTTTATGCAAATTCCCACAACTGTTGTTACATAGTTGTTAAAGTTGTGTTTTTATCAAGTAATTTGTTCTCAAATCTCTTGAAGTTGAGAACTTGAAGTCATGATGGGTCTTTGCCTACAATGATTGCTACACAGTAGCTCACTTTGGTTATCAAGGCATTGTCATTGTTGACTATGTTGTCACTCAAGCAATTTTACTATCATTGATGTTAAAGCTTGCTGCTGGCATCATGATATGTTGTGTACAGCTGATGTTACAAATGTTCACTCCTGTGTTACATTCTCCAAAAGAGCAAAGGTAGCTACAAATTTAAAGTCCTTTTGCATTAGCTGGAATATGAGCACTGAAGTTGAAGTACTGAAAAGAATTATTGCTCATAACATCAACGTTTTCTGATCAATTTTGTTTGTAATACCATTGTTCTTTTGAAATGGTTTCTCTTCTCTTGGATTTCAGGTTCGGGTGAATTTGCGTCATCGTTTTCTTTCATCGACCAAACTTAAAGCCTTCTATGATGTAATAACGTGGTTCTGTACTCACCTGTGTCTTGCATACTTCATCGCTCCTTTCACCTTTCTCAGATTTGATCTTTGCGTTAAATATTTCAAGTGAGTACAATTACCATGAACATGACAAAGCAACATCGTTTTACAGAGCTACAGTAGTGTACAAACTACTGGAAAAGTTAAACTGTAAAGTGTTATTTTGGCTACACACCAATACCCACTACACAAGAGATCACATAGTAGCATATCATACAGCTACAATACTTACTACACAAGAGATCACATAGTAGAATATCATACAGCTACAGAACCTACTACACAAGAGATCACATAGTAGCATATCATACAGCTACATTACTACAA
>KN885703.1:4037-16903 GCA_000934455.1 Apostichopus parvimensis | reverse complement strand
CTATATATCACATAGGAAGACTGTTCTTTCATTTAGAATTATAAATTATACTGTAAAAATCCTTACCAGTGAATGACGTGGTTGATGCCCACAAGGGATTGCTACCATCCTCTTCTGGTTTTCACTAAATTCTTGGACAAATTTTACTCACTTGCTCTACATTAAGATAGTTATTTTGAATTTTGAAACAAATTGTATGGCAAGGAACTACAAGGCTTAAAGCAAAAGAACCTATGCAGTCAGGTTGGCATGCACCTGTGACACTTGCTTGGGTCCGCGATAACTCAACAACAGAGTGATGGGTATATGTCATACTGGCTCTGTAGATGTATTATTGTGAGAATTAACTTTAATATCTTTATACATTTGCAAGAACTCCAAAACCTCAAGTTGAACTGTAGCCAAACTCGGTAGCCAATTGTTGGTTAATCGCTGGTTGGGCCGAAATTTTACTTCCACAAATGCTGTTTGGGCCAGAATTTGTGGGGCCATTTGGGCGAATATATTTTTCAGCCACTTTGTTTGGGTCAAATATGTTTGGGACCATTTAAGCAAATTTTCAGGCTCAATTTTTTGGGAGGGGCCAATAGTTAAAAATTACAATTACTCCACAATATTAAATCAGATTGTGTCCAAATTTGGAATACAATTGTTGGTTACCAGCTGGTATGTGTGGGCATAAATATGAGGATATTGGGTAATGACTTACAAACACTGTAATATTCCACTAAGCTCTTGTTTGTATCTCAAACTCTCCTGGGTGTAAGATGAAGCTGCATTCTTCTCCAATTTGGGGGATGGAGTTAGCATCAGTTTTTGGGACAGACTTTTGATTTTCACTGAGGGGTATGACACACACCCCCCCCCCCCTACCTGGACTGTTTGCCTCCGAAAATGGAACACATCAAATGAGGAATTAAAGACAAACAGCAAAAAGTTGTTAAGTTTCATGAGCATTATATTCATTTCTGACAATATTTTTCATTATTAAGATAGCTAGCATTGTATATATATTGAATATTGTACTATGAGTTTCTAAGATACATTTGTAGATGAATTGTGATCTGACCAGCATCAGTAATCTAGAGGTACAGGAAGTAGAAGAACCTTAGCAACAAATCCATGGCAGTGACGTAACCAGATGCTTAGGATGTACAAAAGCTTAAGATAATTACAGAAGTGAAAGACAGAAACATACAGTCACAGGAGGTCACCAAATATACCTATTAGCGGTAATGGTTTCTACCAGGTCAGGGTAAACCCCCCCCCCCCGCCCCAACCCCTACTTTTTTCCCTAAAAACCCATTATAGAGTCTGCACAACATATAGTTAACTCAAACTGATACCTTGACAAGTTGACAGGTTCACCAAACTCTTCAATGTACATTCCCTGCATTCACTATAGTCCTCCTGTGTGGAGATGTGCTGGCATTAGCTTCCTAGAGACACTGTTATATGAGGATGTATCTTTCAGATTTAAAAGCTATCTCCACATCAACCCTCTAGTTCTTCCACTTCTGGTTCTACTAGTAGTAGACACTAACGGTAGGTCAAATACTAAATAAACCAGCAAAATGAATATTCATAGCATCTAGAATATTAATTAGCTTGGGGAAACAAACTGTATTGAAGAACAAGTCTTTTAGGATCTTTTAAAGTCTGAGAATCGGGCAACATTGATGTTTTATCACTCAATGATGCTCGCAGAACCTGAAATATTTACAATCTTCTTCCATTCTAAACTTGGACATGCCAACTCTCCAGGTTTCTGGGGAAATCTCTCACTTGTGATGTGATCATCTCCCTAAAAACTTGCGAGTTCTCAACTTCAATTTTTAAATCAAAGATGGGACACTTTGTTAATTTGCATTAGAAATGTGGAGCAAATTTAGTTCGATCTTACCCAAATCTCCCCTCCTTTGTCCTTGTTCCAAGATTTTTGGTCTGCAAATTTGAAATCTAATTTGAAAACTAAGTTGGTGAGTAGTTGAAACTACAAAATGCAACAGAAGAAATACCAAATATACAAGCACTTGCATTTGGTGCATTTGGAAATACTTTTTATGACACTTCACTGTAGAGAGAACTTGCTCTGGACTTGGGAAACATTTAAAGTGAACTCCTCAAGTGCACAACCCATACACAGTATATCCTCTCCACCAACTGGATGACAATGGTGAAACCAAAGAGATTGGTACCAAAGGTTGGCCTTCAACCTGATGTCATCAGAGGTATCAGTCACCTCTTCAGTTTCTTCATCTGTAACAGAAACAAAGAGAGGTTGCACATTTACCTTCTGTTTCAACCTCATTCCTTTAAGATAAGATTTTCAGAAGTAATGACCACATACAACGAACAAGTTTGTCTTGGGTAAAAAACAGGAAAACAAAAATGCATTGTGGTTTCAATGACTTAACATGAGCAGTTTTCTTCTTCTAGAATCTGACACAATGTAAAGTGAGGGTGTACAACATACTTGATCTCAGTAATACAGTGAAAAGCAGTGTGATGTGACAAACAATAAATTCACAATGACACAGGCTGTTCTGAAATGACCATTGACCTCAACAACAGGCTTCCTGTACTAAATGTGATACATCAACATACTAAATATGACATCTGTCCTTGTTGAAAAATTGTGTAAAACTTTGTTTCACAATTTGAACTCGAATGACCATTGACCTTCACCCACAACATAAGGCTTCTTGTACTCAATGTGGTCCAATTACATACCAAATATGCGATCTGTCCAAGCTTCCCTTGCGATATTATGTTTAGGATGGTGTGCTAGTGTAGAGAGACAGGTAAGAGGGGAATGAAGTAAAACTTTGGCGTTTGTTGACTTCAAATCACCTTTGATCACCAAAATCAATAAGCTTCTTTTACTCAATGTTACACACCTTCATACGAAGTATGAGATCTGCCCAAGCTTTCAATATTGAGATATCATGCTTACAAGGTTTTCACAATTTGACCCCTGGTCACCCCAAATGCCCTTTAACCTCCACCAAAAAACTATAGGCTTCTTGTACTCCAATGTGGTTGATTATATATACATCATATATATGAGATCAGCCCAAGCATATATTCTTGAGAAATCCTGTTTACAAGGTTTTCACGATTTTACCCCTGGTGACCCCAAATGACCTTTGACCTCCACCAAAAACTATAGGCTTCTTGCACTTAATAAACATAATAATATACATCATAAAAGTATACAAAATAAATACGAGATCTGCCCAAGCTTACCAGCTTGAGATATCGTGTTTACATAGTTTCTCAATTTGACCCCTGGTGACCCCAAATGACATTTGACCTCCCAAAAAAAAAACAATAGGCTTCTGGTATGTGATGTTATACACCTTCATACCAAGTGTGATCTGTGCAAGCTTCCAATATTGAGATATCATTTGTAAAAGGTTTTCACAATTTGACCGCTGATGACCCCAAATGACCTTTGCCCTCCACCAAATACAATAGGCTTCCTTTACTCAATGTGGTACTTCTACACATCAAATATGAAATATTGGTCCGACCTTCCCTTCTTCAGATGTCGTGTTTTCAAGCCGGGCGTCATATACGGGCACACACACAAAAATGCAAAGGTTATGATTATCATCGAGACCAAAAACCGCCCACCCTCCTCCTCCTTTCCAACCTTATATCCATCAACACAAATCAAATAGTAATTACTATCAGTCAACTCACTGCTTCTTTCATGCAGTTCTTGAATGCATGGAACTCCTTGTCACAAATTCTAGGTTGGACATCCTTTTTTGAGATGCACAAAGCATAGGCTGATGCCTGTTGGTAGCAAAAAAGTATAAATGGAATGCTGAAATGTAATCATCACCCTAATGTTCATATGAAGGCTGATGTTAATATCGTTTCTAGGATGGTTACAATATAATATTCTTTTGTGGTGATATGAAAGTTTTCTCAAATTCAACTTGTTTGAGTCTCTGGTATTTTCATCTAATTCAGTAACATTTAATTTGAGTCCATGTTTCATGAATTTCTTTATATTCATAAATGAGTGAATTGTGAAAAATCAACATATATGATGATGATAAATAATCACATGCAACCAATACCATAATTCTACAGTTCATGAATTCTATGATACAACTTACTACGTTCTTCTTGATAACTTTGTGAGTTTTGTTTATGGTAATCATACATCCTATCATAGTGCAGTTTCTAATAGACAACTAAAACTTGAGATATTTCTACCTCCACATCTATATCATTTAAAGGGTGTGAAGACTCTTGCAAAAAGAAACGTCTAATGCCTGTAATCTGACCTAGTTTTGAATGAGGTGTAACAGAAGTGTTAGACACCACCATCGATCCCAGAAAATACACACACAGCTTGCTACCGTCGGTAATTAGACACTAGTGTACAGTCAGTACATACAGCTGCGGTCAATACCCACAGCACAGTGTATAGACGTTACAGCGATGGACATCTCAGGTCCAGCTAAAGATAACAAGGTATCACGTTTCATTACTGTCTGCATTTTGTAGCGACACGAACAAAAGGTCACTTGCAAGCAACAGAAAGTTAACTTTTTCAGAGGGCCGCACGCGGTTTGGGGCGAGTCTTCAACTGGTAAAGCTCAAGATGTCAATCTAAAGCAATCCTGTGGCCATAAAGCAGGGCTTCTCAATTCTCTACAAATGCCAGAGAAACACCAATGGTAGGAGTAAAGGGGCACAAGGATTCAAAATGTGACAAAACTTACACTGAGTGCAAGAAGCCTCAGGGTGCTGAAGCAGACTTTAGGTCAATTTCTTTCTTTTTTTCACAGGCTAGATTGAAATCTTTAGTTGGCAATACCATTGAGAATCTTTACTATAAACCAATCATAATGTAAGATTTAACACTTTTTACTAGGAAATCAAGGTCCCTGCTGGAAGTTTCCAAAGGGATAGGCATTAGTTAGATCAAAGACAGAAGAATACACGTTTCTTTACTATTTGTTATTTTTTTTTAATTTCAAGTAATGATATTATGTAGATAAGAGTATAGAAGGTGGCATTCTGCATGAAAGGAATATAACTTATCCAGCTTAAAAAGTCCACTGAAGCCCTTTCTGTCCATTCCTGTATTGTGACGTTTGTGTAAATATCCCAGGAAGTTATAAAAGGAATGCCCAGAGATGACAATGGATTACAGCAGACTGGCATACCGGCTTGTTTTCCGCAAACCGGCACTGCCAGGTTGAGGTTCAAAAAGCAGTAATTTTGTCCTGGTCATAAAGGAGATAGATTCGTCAGAGGAACCAGATAAACTGTTTGGCTGAAGGTCCCAGCACTGCTGACTGGATCACTAACTGGATCACTAAGCCAGCTTACCACTGCATAACAGTATTAGAGACTTACATCTGCTGAACAAGTAGAGAGGGCCTTAGGAAATAAGGCCAGCCTTCCACCTCCTCTCAAAGACAAACTCATTCTTCAATTACTGCTTCTGCAAACAAAGATCAGAATAAATCAGAATATGAAATATACATTAGTCTCAATCTTGATACTTTCCAGCAAAGACTTTAACCATGAGACCCAACCAGAAACTATCTAACCAAAGGGAAACCCCTCCCAGCAGTTACCTGCCTTTACATAAGAGTAGTTTGCAAGCTGGCTGAAGTTCATACTGCAGATGGAGAACAGTATAAATCTAACAGCATCATTGCTTATATGGTAACAAATTAAATTTGTCACCAGACACTACAAGCAGTGTTTCTGATACAAAATATGAGCCAAGTGGAAAAACCAGCTAAGGTGTAAAACCAAATGAAAAGTTTAAAACAAGGCTAGGTTCTCACAAGACTGCGTTACATCCCTCCTAATGCTACAGCAGCCTAGGCCCAAGGTTAGGCCTAAGCATACTGTGGGCTTATACACCATGCAAGATTCTAAACGAAGAACTAATTTATGGAAATTTTTCTCCATACTCTTGAAGCAGACAAAATGGCACAACGTTACGCTTTCCTTCTTGTTGTTGAGTATTACACTGGACTATTTGTCTTACATGATTCCGGGACTGGAACACAGAAATTTACAAACACAGAAGCCTGATAATACGATTTTCAAGATCACTCGCGCCATCTTCGGTATATCCTAAACAATGACTCGCGCAAAGGGTGTCTACGTTATAGTTGCGGGGTTTCGACGAAATCCTGATCTTTTGTCAAAATATCTTTCATTTTCACACACAGAAACACTTGATGCACCAGGGTAGCTCCCATATTATGGCAACAATATACTAGTTGATATGAATTACAGCTCACTGATATTTAGCCGCGGATTACACAGTTGTGCTTGCTTTTTGAAGAAGAAAAAGGTATCAAGTTGAAGCTGGCGGACAATAGTGGCAACCAATAGTAATGGACAATAGCAGCGGACAACAAGCAATAACAGCACACGATATGCATTAACAGCAACCAATAAAAGACTACGGTAGTTTATAAGTGCCAGAATTTGAAACGTCTTTGAAACTGTAGAGGCCACAGCTCAGCAGGTTTATCGATTGAGATTTTGAGACCCCTTTATGGCAAACATAGAAATATTGTAACGTGATAACATGGGGGAAGGGGAGGATTCGGATAGAGGGGACACTTTCAACTACCCCTCTTCTGGTATCACAGAAAGTGAGCCCAGTTGAGTAATTAAATGCGATTTCGATACACTTTTTGCAAAGCAATATTATAACGCAAAAACATGGGAACGCATGGTGTCTTTGAATAGAGGGGAGGGGGGTCACTCTCTAGGCTAATGAACATTTTCAGCTGCCCGTGGCGTATTGTTGTAGCGGGCGTCAGAGGTCCCAGAATGTGGGATATCGGGGTTTATAAATGCTATTTAAAGACAATATTTGAGAAAGAAATAAACATTGTAACGCGATAACATGTGTGCTTTTGAGTTTTAAAGAGGATAACTGTTTACTTCCATCTTCCGCTAAAATTGTCGCAACGGGCGTGAGAGGGCCCAGAAAAAGGGCCAAGTGGGGTTATTAAATGCGAATTTGATATTATTTTTTGGCAAACAAATCTAAACAGTAAAGGTACGTATAACATAGGTAGGTACGTATAACATGCGAACTAGAAGGGTCCTCAGCCACTACACTTCTTCCGCTACCCCGAGAGCAAATTGTCGTAGTGGGCGTCAGAGGGCCCAGATTAGTGGGCCCAGCGGGGTGAATAAATGCGATTTTTAGAGGCTCTTTTAGCAAACAAATCTTCTTTGTAAAGGTATACTATGATGTTTTTTCAGTAGAGGGGACACCCTCTATTTAGTCTATACCCCCTCTTCCGTTAACCCGGAGGCACGATGTTGTAGCGGGAGCCAGAGGGCCCAGAAATTGGACCCAGAGTAATTAATTTAAAAGTGATTTTGAGAGGCCTTTTTGGCAAACAAATAATCGTTGCAACGGTATACAATGAGAGGTTTTCAAGTAGAGGCCGTCACCTTTTATACCCTCTTTCGTTATCCCGGGGGTAATGTGTCTTAGTGGGCATCAGAGGCCCAGAAAGAGGGCTCAGCGGTATAATTAAAATACAAATTTGACATTCTTTTTGGCAAACAAATCTACATAGTAACGGTACGTATAAAACTGGCAGGCAGAAACCCCGAAGCTGTGGCCTACGAGGTAATTATACGTAATTTTCAGAGGTCTTTTTGACAACTAAACCTGTAACTCGGTAATATGGGGTGGGACCAATGGAGAGGTAACCCTCTACCACCCTTCTCCCGTGCCTCAGGGGGGAGGGGGTGTGCGTGTGTATAAAGTTGCTGAAGGGGTGGTGGTCTCTGTGGAGAGACAAATTTCCCTACATGGCGGCAAGACTATGAAATTTAAAGGGTGTGAGCGTTAAAAGCCAACAATAGTTATATTTTAGGTCTATATAGAAAAATGAAATATATAAAGATTATAACATAAAGAATAATGCACGTGCGCCTGACTGTCCATGTAAAAATAAATATAGTATACTTTCATGAATATACCTCTCTTTATTTTTATTTATTTCTTTGTTTTATCACCAATTGTATACAATGGGAAAGGAAGTCTCCTATTGAAAGTAATATAACTTATTTTCTGTTTTATATTGCTTCTTTAATTAGGGTTCGTTAAATTAATTTAACCATATGCTTCTTCCGACAGAATCACAAAGAAATATATAAAACGAGATAAAATCAGACACATGAATTTATTAATCAAGCCGGTCTTTTTTAATAAAAATTGTGATAAATTACAAAATGTTTCGATTATAAAGTGTATTTCAAAGCTGTTCAGGGAATCTAATACCTCAACGTGTTTTTTATAGGATGCAAAATAAGCATATTCCAATGAATTCCCTGACAGTTGTTTGGAATAAATACCATGTCAACTCCGATGAACCAATTACTTTTCTTGAGGCCTGTTAACGATGCCTCTCTGATCAGTGACTCTTGCGTGATGTCCAAATGCTGTCGCATTATGATTCCAACATGACTAGAACAAAATGCAATATTTCTTGATTTTAACGGTAAAACACCTCGAATATATGCTTCAATGATTAAATCGGTCAACCATTCACCGTTCACGAGTCTCTGTCTATCATATTCAGTAACTGTAACACCCTCAATAACCCAGTCATCTGTTCCAAGAGTCAGATTACATTGCTAACAATTCGATAAAGTAAACTTAGGCTTAGTACACTGTGACACCAAATGTAAAAGTGGAGAATATTTTACCTTTTGAACATTTACAGAATCAACACCATATGTCAGAGGTGTATCTCCATACTTCTTAAACACAATAACCAAAGGTGAGTTGGTAATTAATTCTTTTCTTTGAGAAATTTTAACCCTTAATTTCAGTATCATAGCAATCACCTAAGTATATTAAATATACAGCCTTATAAAATATAGTTTGGCTAAACTGATGGGTTACCGGTGAACTCTCCATAAAGGCCAATAACTTCGGAAAACACTCCTGCCTGACTGATTGGTTTTCTACTAGGATTATTTCTGGCGTTAACATAACTTACTTGAATAATTTGATTTTGTGCAAGAGCAACTTACCAACCTACTCTCGTTACACAAATGATCAACTTCATTTGTCATATCAATTAAGGACCTAATTTCATTTGAGCATTTCTTTACACTTTTGAAGGTAAATACACATTTAACCTTTTGAATACAACCAACATGGACTTTTTACAGGAATGACAATTACTCGTTCTAGCTATAGTACATAACGCACGTTCTCCAAATTCATTAAATATTTCAGGCTTCATTGATTTGTAAGCTTGTTCACGTCTGGATTCCTCTGAAGAAATCGGTGGTCTATGAAATGTTAGATGCTGAGGAGTTGGTTCACTTGAGAGGGCTTGATTCTTATGAGTACTGTAAACAATGCTGCTAAAAATGAGTTCATTAGAAGTGTAAATTGCATACAGAGAAATGACAGACATTCTTTGCATACCGAACTTAACTCTCTACTTCGAGAAACTACTAGGAATAATTTGAGAAACAAAGCAATAACACCAAAATTCAGAATTAATGTGTATAGAAATAGTTTTATTTATCGTGCTGCTATTTATTTACAAAATGGTAATCTGGATAATTTATTGTAGACAGCTGCACTTGTACGTTTTGTATATATATATATTGTTTTTGTGTTTTGTACACTAACATTTTAAAATAATTTCTTGTTACATACTCACTTTTGATGTCCTATTTATAAATATTTATACTGGAAATAAATAAATAAAAAAGAAAAAAAGTTTTGTTTCTGGAAATGAAGAACTTTGAATTAAACTTTCTTCATTATGAAGTGGTGCATGTGTGAGGAATGGTCTTGTTAAGATCTTCTTGATCAGCTTGGCCGGTTACGGTTTTCCACGCCCTAGCGTAGAATCTGTCGATGTTTTCGCCATTAAATACGTACAGCGAAGCTAGTAGAAACACCCAAGCTCTGTCACTATTAATTTGTCTTGGGACACTCATTCTGTTATGCCCAAATGTTTTCTTCTCATGGTGTCTGAATACCATTAACCAATTTGTAATTGTAGGTACAGTAATGAGTGGTCATCACTTATTAAAATAGTTACAGGTAGGGTCGTCTGTCCAGATAAGATATTCCGCACTGATAATTCGTAATATAAGAGTCTTTTATTTGTCAAGGTAGACTGTATACAGCTACCAGTGGCATCCCAGAAGACTACATTATTACTACAAATATCATGCCATGCTCTCATTCCACCCTCAGTAAAGCAAATGATATACAGGGGCGTAACAGATATGTGCTGTATATATCCTGGAATAGATGTGTCCTTATTTATTTCTTCTTTTTGTTTCTTCATTAAGCCGAGCAGGCTCTTTAATTCCTCTGAATCCATCCGGTCATGTGATCGGGATTCGCTGGAGATTTTTTGTAAAACATGGTGTGTCTCTCCTATGCCGTCCCTATTTCCAGATTCGTAAATAGCTCCTTGCAAGCTTGATAACTTACTTATCTGCATTTTCATCGGCTTTAGCGAACCCATCAAAAATTTGTGGTATAGGTCTTTTCTTTCAGCCCGTCGAATAAATCGAGCTTTGATGTCATCTTTGGCGTGTTGGAATTTGCCGGAATAGGTAAATTTTCCATCCAGTCCCTTGAATACCACAAATTTTAAGGCGCAATTGCAATCATCGAACTGGCTAGTGGCTGTCGTCGAGAACGCCTGTTGACGTCTCTTACGAAATGTTGCCATACTAACCCGGTGGCTGCTGAACTTGAATGAACAAAATGGGTTGGATTTTTTAATTATTTCCAGAACAGACTTTTGCCATTCCCCTCTCCCGTTTTGTGTTTTCTTTCAGTCTATGCCATTCTTCTCTTGGGAATGAGAAAGTCACACATTTCGGCAGACAACGATCGAAGTCACAACTGTCGTCTTCTGTTTTTGCTCCAGCGACCGACGACAGAGACTTTAAAGTAGTTGCATTGATGCCATCTGACTCGTGGTCATAGTCTTCTTTATTTGAAAACACAGAAGATGCATAATCGGCATTAGCTACTGCAGCATCGTCTATATATTCAGGCGATGAGGGCATGGTATAGCCACCAGTTTCACAGTTAGGATGGTAAGATGAAGATGTATTGTTTTCATTGACTAATGAATGTGGACTATGCCGCTTGTCGTCATGGTAACTTGGGTGATGATTCTTGGGTGATGAGTTCATCGCATTGTCTGAGTCGTTTATATCGAACTCCTTTCCATGTTCAGATTGACAGTGTTTGAAGTAACCAGAGTGGTTGTTACTTAAGGGATACGAGGAACAATTGTCGTCTTGGTCCTTTTCTGCCGCTGAATCAATCAAATGGTGTATCCTGGTTGACGAATACAACACCGAATCTTCATTGGGGTATGTCTTCTCTTTATTTGGCGAAAACAATAATCCATCGTTACGCTCTTCTATATTAGTTGCAACACATTTACCAGACTTGTTTGAAACATTATTAAAATTGTCAACGGTGTGATATATAAAATCAGGTTCCGGTAAACACTCCGATGTATCACTATCTGTCTCGGTGTTTTCGTTGTAGGCTTTATCTACATCAGTGGGTTCATCATTGATTTCTCTGGTGTAACATTTCATGTTTCATAATGTGATATTTTGTGGGACTTTGGCTGACCTTCCATAACACCAGAATTCTTTGACGTCATCATTGCAGTCATCTATTCCACAAACATAGTGAATTTCCTCGTCATTCACAACATCTGTAGGAATGCCAACGCACTTGTAATGATACCAGCGCTTACACTTTTGGCACTCGATATACTGCATCGAACTGTTGTAAACTCTTTGACATAAGCAATATAACTCTTCTGAAACCCAATTGTCTGAGAATCGCTTTGCAATTTTAAGTCTTTTTGACATCTTTTGCATACTTATATCGTCGTTGATCTGGCCCTCATCTTCGTGGACCTCGTCATCATAATGTGAGACACCGCCCACGTGTTGTTTGTCATCTTCTCTGGAAAGAACACTTTGCACATTGCCTCGGTTTTCTGACCATATAGTAAACAGCCTGTGTACTGAATTGGCATATCTGTATGCCGGCCAAGAGAGTAAATCAGCAGATCTTATCCAAAACGATCTATCCAACGGGGGGTCAGAATTGTTTGTCTCTTTCATTACCTTCCTTATTGCCGATCGAACATCAATGTAATCCACTTTCTGAAGAATCCTCTTCCTTTTATGATTCCTCTTAGGATTCTTTGTCTTTTTCTTCTTGCAGTCTTTCGAGGCACCTCCTTTCATTGCTAGTGAACCACATTTGCTCTTGCTGTGTATCGAAAGGCGGATTCGTATTTTGAATTCATGCAATTTCTGAAGTATCTGTAAACAAAATGAAATTAAAGAACATTTACTATAAACTCCTAAAAACAGGGGCGGCGGTACGGTGGGTGGGGTGCTCCGAACTCGTCCCCACATTTTTTCATGGCCTTAACACATCCCCCTCCCAAGTTTATGCTCAGTATGTAAAGGGGCAGGGGCGGGATTTGGGTTCTGAAAGTGGGGTCAAACCTGCGGAGTGGTATTTGGCAGGCCCCTAGCCAGGAAGCAACAGGGGGACCTTGAGGTTTTAAGAGGGGGCCAAAAAATGTTCGCGCGCTTCGCGCGCATTGTAATGACCCACGCAAATAGAAGAAGTAGAAGTATTACTTACACTTAATGTAATACAAAATGATCTCATTAAATACGCGTCACTCACTTGAACAGTATAGTCAGTATTGCTAATTTCGGAACACTGCCAATTTCGGACACCCCTAAGAAATGCACGATTTCACCATGACAACCTACAGGAAGAGCCAAATTTCACCAAAAAGTAC
>KN885702.1:52794-85079 GCA_000934455.1 Apostichopus parvimensis | reverse complement strand
ATTGTTTTTATTTAACTTTATTGTTATATTGTTTTTAACTTCTACTGTTATGAAAGTCTCTTTATCTTTATTGTTTAATATGTTTTTGTTCATGATGATTAATCGCAGACACAAACACACACAAGCACACACAAACAAACAAACAAAAATTAAAGTTGCATTTATCTAGAGTATTTGATATTTTAAACAGAATAATTTGTCAAAAACAAGAAAAAATTTAAACGTCTAAAAAACGCTTTAATCTCTGATAAGAGGAGACACCGTTGATAAAAAAAACAAAATTCAGGAATAGGGAGATCTGGGTGTACCAAACTTTATCTCCTCCCCTTACAGGTAGGTCACACTAAATGTGATTCTATGCAAAATTATTGTTTCTTGTTATTAATAATTATATACTACTAGAAACTAACACTGCTTGGTAAAGCAATCAACTTGACTATGGAAAAATTTGATATAAATTTTGGCAAATTTGCAAAATTCTTATTTCGACTTTTGCATGTGATTAACAATGATTATTGTTAATATGGAAAAAGTGCCTGGTCAGCAAAATTGTTAGACTCTGATGGATGTATTAACTACTAGCTCGTTAATTGTTGTCAGTTCTTGCACATGTCCAGGACGCAGTTCCAGAAAGGATCGACTAAACAAACTTTAACTCACAAAATACAGGTAGAGAGAGAATAAAGAAAAACTGTCCATCTTGATGTTATTTATTTCTTTTCTGTTTTCTACAGAAGCTTAAAAGTGCCATCAACAAAAGAAAACTTTGCCTAAATACTGAAAAATGTTGACTTATGGGGCAAAGTTTTTCTTATGTTGATGGCACTTTTAAGCTTCCGTAGTTTTCTCTTCAATTTGCCTGTAAAACAGAGGACGCTGTATGGATCGAATCGTCTGGCCCTCTACTAAGCAGAGGCAGGTCCAACAGCACCACATTTTGAAACATTTGCCATTGGTGTGTTGCAATGAATAACAATATGACTTGAATTATTTTACTTTTACTGATTTTTCTGAATGATATGTTGCCTTACCCGTTCCTAACTGTACCCATTTGTTATAAGCCAATAGGAAGAGAGACGCTCGTTGTTACAATAATGCCCAAGCGACAAGTGGGAATTTTCTTAAAAACTCTTTGGCAAGTAACTTTCTCCAGGCAACTGTCTTTTCGTCTTATCGAAGATACTGACGAACGTGGTCCTGACGTGGCAATTCATGAAGAACGTAAACGTCCAGGAGTCCGCCGAGCTGGTGGGGCTTTCGGGGACCACACCCACGCTGGTGTTGGTCAACTCGTCTGTCGACCCGACAAAACTGGACGAAACATCCACAAAGTCGGCGATGAGATCGGATGTTTCTGGAACCTAGGAAGAAGAAAGAAAAAAGAAAAAGAAAAAATTCAGCCACAAATTTGTTATTTCAATTTCTGGCTGTTAATAATTTAGGAGAACTTCATTTCAGCAGACTGTAATAACATTTGGTTGTGGGCTGGGTTATCCCCGTAGGCCACCATTTAGACCCCCCCGTCCTTAGTTAGGCCCTCAGGATGGGGTACTACCAAGTTATGCTGTATTTATAGCAGACCGTATAATCGGAGAGACGACTATATCATTACCTCTGGGCTAGTAATCGGGGTGGAGGCACCTCTGACCACGAATCTCAGTCCCTCTTCAGACTCCCTCAGAGGGAAGCACTGCGTCTGGTCTAGCGGGAATGCCTGCTGGTGCGAGTCCTCGCTGACGCCGATCACGAAGAGCACTTCGGGTGTAAGAACGAGGGCACCAGAGTGATGTAAGCCATGATGGGTGATGCTTGTAACCTTACTCATAAAAATAATCTCAGGGTTTGGAAGATTTAGCAGCATTTTCCTGTCAGTGAATAAAAAAAATATAAAAAAATGGAAAATATTATGAAACCTACTCTACCCGCGCTTTTCTTTTTACTCATTCACAAGGACCTCCGCAAATGAACATTTCGGTTAAAGCAAATTCTAGCGGTTTTTCAAATGACGAGAAGACCAAAAATCTACTGTAAATCAATATAAGCATCTCAAATCATGAAACTTTTCAAAGCATTACCTTGTCAGTAAATGATCAAAAACAAGAAAACTTAAAAAAAAATATAAATTTAAATTCCTACTACAGATATTGCACCTGGCAACACAGTATTCAATCAATTTAAATTCCATTCCCTTTTTGAGTGGCTTTTTGTCATACGTTATGGGCAAGAAAAGAAAAAACTGGACATGCAAATTTACAAAAAGGTTTCACTTTCAAAATAAAGTTGCTTTTGTACAACTATAAAAGATACATGAAAATCTAGCACTAGCAACCCTTGCTTCATTAAAGAACCTTTTCTCTGTTATTTTTTAACAAAAGTCACGCCAGATATATCCTTGACACCAAAACAACTTGATCGACTCTCAACCCCTTACATCGAGACCAGTAACCGTAGTCATGACGATGTTACCTCAAGTGAGTATCACAACTCCCTTGGAAGAAGGAATAGATACTACAAATGACCTACTTCTATAATTTAATAATAATAATAATTGTTTTTCCTCCCTCCCATTTAATGATACAGACTACAGATATTGCACGTGGCAACACAGTATTCAATAACTTTAAAGCTTCCATTCCCATTTTTGAGTGTTTTTTTTTGTCATAAGTTATGCAAAAAAATAGAAACTCATATCCCAAACAGTTTCTCTTTCAAAAAGAAGTTGCTTTTGTACAAATATATAAGAAAAATCATGAGATCTAACTGGAGCAACCAATCACGAGTCAGAATGCTGTGGCATGATACGATCACATGATCACTCACCATGCATATTTGACCTGAGCATTTGGAAACTTTGCTCTCAGTTCCACATGTTGCATGGAGACTCTTTTAGGAACCTCAGCTAACCCTGTCCCATGTAGGATACCTTAAAGGAGAAGAAAAAAATGATAATAATAACTTGTTAACTTTATAATTATTTGGGATATTAAGAACACCTTCACACGGTCAATACCTAACCTAATAATGCACTCAGCTTTGCAGTCGAAATTTCTTTTTATCCAGTAAACCCCCTTCCTCCGCCCGTTCCCCCTGCCCCCCCTCGACCCCAACCACCATCTCTGTACCTTTGATCTGCTACTGTTTAACCCCTCTGTGCATGGGTGGGTTGGGCACATAATTAGGATTTGGGGCACTTATCTTGTGAGGGGTGGTTTATAAAGGTTAGGGACAACTTCTCTATAAGCAAGTTGATTTAGATCAATAGAGAACAAAATTTGGAATTGAAACATAAAAAAAAATATGCAAATTATATATTTCTTGGTTATCATCATTTTTTTTTCAAGTTTTTTCTTTGTTTACATTCTACAATTACAGCCTAACGTTGGCCTAGCCTAGCCTTTGTTGTAAACAACGCTATTGACTTACAATTTCTGGATCCTGCTAAGGGGAGGGTTAGACCATTTGGAATAGTCTGGCTCAATGGGTACTTGTATAAATGCGAATTTAAACGGACCTGGTTGCATATTATAGCCACATTCCACTTTTCAACGGAAAAAAGTTATTATTAGTGCAAAATTAAGCTCTGTGTGAGATCTATAGCCTTTTTTCCTTCCCACCCAAAACAGTTCGATTATCCTGTAATTATAGATACAGCAATTTTCCACATCCAAGGAAAGCTAGTTACTGCAGACAAACTGGGTTTAAGCAAAGAAAAAACCAACAGATTCTCCAAGTGTGGTAGATTACGTTATCTAATATCGAGGCTAAACATCGTCCCCACGACATGAACAGTGAGTAACAAAGCAATACCCTGTCCAGTCTGTGAAACAAGCTCTGCAGCGCCACCTATCGGTTTGACCACTGCTCCGACGAGTCCTTTACCGAGACCCGATATGACCTCTCTCGCTTGGTCACCACGGTAACCTTCTCCCGCGTTACCAGCTCTTTGGAACCCTCGGATCGGTTGGTCGGCTATTCCTGCTATAGCGCCTGTAAGAGAGATGGAGGTCAAGGTCAGATGGCTGATGATTTAAACTTCTTCAATAACGTATCTTTACAGACCAGTGAATTACAATAAGTTTACAATGCATACAAAACAGAAATCAATATGGACGACACAAAATTAAAATGTCAGCGTTAGGCACGACAAAATGGGATGATTTAGAGAGCAATTTTACCTTTCGATATATTTCATTAGATACGAGAGAACAGCCTTTCTTTAAATAGGCGAAAAGGTCGGAAATGTCGAACAATGACTACAGCTTTTTTCTCCAGATTTAATCGTTGGTGGAAGTTGATTATTGACTTATTAATTTCTACTAACCATCAGATCTGTTGTTTTCATCCTCAACAAGATAAACAAATATATAAAATTCAACACCCTCTTGTATGGAAAATATATCTTAATGCAGGTAAGGGAACTCCACAATCTGGATTTTTTTTTTGTGGGGGGGGGGGGATGGGGCACTTAAATCTTAGCTACATTAAGGTACATATTGCATAATGCTTTCAGCATGAAGGCATTGATTACATTTAAACGATGTTTTCTCATACAACCATAGTTCAGCAGCAATTTTAGTGTCTGCTGATACTTGCCTCCATCCTCCCCCAATCACCCTCCCCCACCCCCACCCCCTCCCCCTCACCTTTTTGAGAAATCCTAGATACCCCACTGACATGCATTAAAATATCCTACTTGAGCAATCAGACACCAAAACCAAACCACAGGTATTATCACAGGATATACAATGAAATTTTCTATTGTATTGAGGTTTTTTTTTTTTTTTTTTAAAATTCTGTCATTCAAACCATATCCTTCATAGATAAGCATCCAACAGGCCTAGGCAGTATACGCTTTGATGCTAGATATAAAGTTACAGAACTGCTTAAAACTTCAAGTATTTTGGCAGTAACCTGATCCCTATACTAGGTGACATATGAACGAGACATATTTTGTTCTGATTAATATTCCGTATTACACCGTATTAGAAGTAACACTTTACTGGATCTTTTCAAGGCCTTACCGAGTAAACTGATCCCAAAGTGACTCAACCCTTGAGTGATTCCTTCGGTGGGTCCGTGCGGGATTCTTCGTCTGGCCGTCTCTTGTCTGACCAAGTGGTCTTGATCGAGTGACAACCTGTCAAGATTTCTGCTGACACTGGTAGCGAACGTTGTAACTGACGTGAGGGCACCTGTCATACAGAAGAGTGAAAGAATAATTATAATATTTTGCTTTTATATAGAGCTTATACCAGCGATAGGTCTCAAAGCGCTTTACAGACGTTTTTTTACCCCTGGTCAATGATAACCTGTCCCAGAGACAATCCCTCCAGTCGGCAGCAGTTATATAATGCGCCCAATGACAAGTTACCTCACAGGTACCCATTTAACCCCTGGGTGGAGAGAATATTCCAGAATCTTCTATGTCTTAATGTTAACATTAAAAGATCAGTCCATGCATAATGTATAACTGCTTGTAAATAAACAAAAAGCTTAATTCTAAGGATAAAAAAAAAAACAATTTAGGAAGGTTTTTTTTATAAAAAAAAAACGTGTTTTTTGTGACTTTTCACAGCTTGGGTAACTGCAACAGATACAGCCTGCTAGGAATAGAATTTTGTCAGGTAGTTCTCCTTTAAGTTCCCTTTGATAAATGAATTTCAGCATGAGCATCTCATTAAAGGATGTACCAAAACACCCGCCCCTCCCCTTTTCCCCACCCCCACGCTCTCCCCTGTATAAGTAATTTACTGATAGACTTCTAAGCAGTAAAGCTTGAAAAAACAGAATGACTCTATAATTTCAGACAAGTTTATTTTTCTCTCTAACCCCCTACCCCCCCCCCCCCCCCCCCCCCCTACCTACCAAGCATGCATGTATGTATACCATAAAACTGTCCGACACATTCTTGTGTTTTCTGATATACCGATGAGCCTCAGAGGTGAAGTTGTGGCCAGACGCTTCCCCCCCCTCCCTCCTCCGCGCACAATCCACATGATTTACGTGACCAATTCTTACCAGCAGTCACTTGCCAGACCAGTGAACTCAGCCCCCCTGCCACGCCGGATATGAAGGCCGTCGGTCCTCGTATGAGACCCTCGTAGGGTAGAAGGATGGTGTCGGCCAACCCAGAACTCACGCTCCTAAGAAGACCGGCAGGGTTGCCAAGAATCTCTAACGAACCAAGAACCCACCCTGAGAAAAATATAAAAGTAGCACATTATTAAAGTACTTGAAGGATGTATGTATGTACTTTAGATCCTCCTGCAAGCAGGAACTCGCCAAGAAGCCTCATTGGCTTATCAAAGCCGCAAGCTGACCACAGTCAGTCTCTTAGATTCATATTTTACGTCCATGATTATATATTGTCAACAACTCTGTAACTGGACTACATACAATAATCTTGGAGTGACTCAAACGCAGGACCTTATGATTGAAAGGCACCAGGATAAACCACTGAGCTGACACTCCTAAATAAATTTAGTAAATAATGCTTAAAACAAGTTTTTGGGGTTGAAAATGGATAAATATCTCAATTTTTAGTCTATTTTAATCCCATCACAGAGTTAACTGTTAGTTGGTAATGATTTAGTCAAGTTTTATTTCAAGTAGTGAAGGCAGAAAGTCCAAAATTTTGAAGATTTTGAACATCGCTTTTTTCACCTTTTTATTTCGTACTACAATGAAAGTCTCCGGCGAACAAGATCTTGAGGATTGAAATTACTTTAATTAATTAATTAATTAATTTCACTCAATTACATTCATTTGGTGAAAAAAAAAATCTTGAAGGATGTCTTAGTTTGGTTAATTGCAGATTTTATTTTAAGGAATACTTGTTAGGTTTGGAAATATTTCCAACAAATCTCAAACTTTTGCTTTAGGCAAACATTGAGTGTAACAATCAAAAGAAATGCATTGTGGGTAACTGTAAAATAAAGTCATCAAAACAGGAAAATACTTTTGGTTTTACTCTCTAGTCTATTTTGGGTTAACAGCTATGGCAGGTATATTTCATTTGCTTTAAAAGATGACTCAAAATTTGAAAATTAATACTAACAATTTGACTCCCCTTTGTTTCATGCTAGCAACATTGCTAGTCACAACTTAAATTTTAATTGAAATTGAATTGAAATAAAAAGACAAAAATAAAAACAATTGCAAAAAGTATTGGTTCAACCAGTGTGCTTTGCTTCAGCTAGATTGTAATTTGCTTCTTCAGGGAGATACCTCCTTGGGCAGAATTTCCACAAGTTTTATATAAACTTTCTACACTAATATAAATTATTATTGTGCGATTATGAATTGAGTTTAAAAAGTGTGAATTCATGAAGGGCAAGAAATTAACTCTACGAGTCATTTTCCTTGCCTTTTTTTATATATTTCCAAATCATAATTGGCAAACTTTTAGGAATGGAGTAAAATACTGAGCAAATCGCCTAAAGACAGATGAATCCTTGAAATTCTCCGTCTGATAAAAATTGGTCGCCAATTTTGGAATGAATTTCAATAAATCTACACTGACGATGTTACTTTGATGTTTCGTAGTATTTCATAATTTGGCAGACGGACTAGAAGAATATCAATTTCGGCTTCATGCATGAGCTGGGATCTCATAGAGAAAGCGGTACAAAAGTACAACATACAACATCAATTTTCAGCAAAATGCGATAAACTTCAAGGGCAATGGATTAATATTCACCTACTCATAATGATTAAGCATGATATGTATAAAGGTGGTTGATGCAGGAATTTCCCAAGGATAATTTTCCGACAACTTACCGGCTTTGAATATTGCACCAGAGGTGTAGTGTAAGGATAGTGCCTGACCTAACTGAGAAACGGTCGCAAAGACCGGTCCGGTTTCAAACTGGCCAAAGGTCAAGAGAGTTCGGTCCACTGCCACAAAGAACTTCATGGAGGCGTGGACGGACGCCAGCACTCGGATCGGTTCCACCGTCAACTGCTGTATGCTGATCGGTCCTCTCAGAGCGGTCAGCGAGGCTCTCACATTCCCCGGTAGCTGGTCTCGATTCCCTTGTGGGCTACGGTGCCTCAAAGCTACCGTAGGAAACGAGCGGCAGAAGTGAAGCATGTCGAATATGAACTGGTCTTCGATGAAGACTTCCGCGTGGTTGATGTGGACCGAGACTTCCTGCCAACCGAACGCTCTGCCGTCTTCCGTAAACTCCGTCGAGACGTGGACGACTACAAAACTATCTCGTCTGAGGTTCTCGGAGCTTTCGGCAAAGTCTGTGTGATCGATTTCCTTCTTGGCAGAGACAGTGTGACTCTTTCCTTTGAATAGAACCGGAAAGTCGTATCGGCCCGAGGCGTGAGCTTGGTTATCGACTTGTGCAGATCTCACGGATACGGTAAACGTCTGCAATTGTCCTTTTCTGTCTTTGTGTGGCACTGGATGAGAGAGCAGATTAATGCCCTTGGCGTGGAGTCGTAAAGCCTCCATAAACTTGACGGGGCTCTGCAGTTCGTCCATCAGAGACAACGTGACTGATTTGAGGTGTAACTTCACCTTGACGTGCTGGAATGGCTTAGCGACCCGAGGAGAGCTCACTTGTCCTTCCGTCTTCGTCTCCTTCTCCGATTTTTCACTCGTAGACGATTCCATGCTTAAGACTTCGACATTGATATTGGTCTGAGAACCTGTCACATGACTAGCAACCAGAACGTAGCTTCCCGTGGACAGTGCTGTAATCTCTGAAATTGGAGATGAAGTGGTTGCTATGGCGATGGGATCCGTCCAATCGGGTTCTGAATCCCCACCAGCTATGCCATTTTTCCCTGGCAACTGTACGGCACTGAAGTATGGTGCTACGGCCAGACAGATTCTCATTGGTTCAGAAGTATCCGTGGAGGTATGGTAGCTATAGTGGGCCATTTGTTGTGGTGGTACAATATTGCATTCTGGGAGAAATCTTCCGTCCTCTATGACTTTGCTTCCTACGAAGGGAGAACATTTTTTTAGAATGATAAAATCAGGTAGAGGTGACTGACAGTAAAGAGCAAAATAAAAAAACTTTTACGTTTTAAATATTATCATTTGGTCTTCAGTTTCTTATGCATGCTTTGAGAAGCTGAAAAGCTAAGGATATTACAAAAAAAAGAAAGAAAAAAAAAAGAAAAAAAAGGAAAATTGGGGTAGAGAGGGAAGGGAAGTTTTGCCTGTCAAGTTGACTCACAAACTATATTTTTCTAAGCTTCGTTAATTACGACAAACCCTATACCAAGAGAGATTTCTTTCTGAAGTTAAATAGTTTTGAAAATTACACACAATACTACCGATAACCTTGTTCCCATGGTTACCTACAGCTGATATGAAAACATTCAAACATTTTTTTTTTCAAATACCTTTGGATGCTTTCCCTGGTTCTGCTTGTCCTAATTGTAGAGGGAAAGAGCAGTGGTTTGTTATCACCATTCTGGGACATGGATCGATGGCTAAAGAGACGTAAATGACTCCTCTTTCTTCGTGCATGACTGCGACGAATGGTAGCGTAGCAAACTGCATCACCCCGCATGCTTCGATCTGTGTGAAGGGAACGACAGAAACCAAGAGTTCCATGTATCAAGCAAGATATTAAATTATGCCATTGGAAATGAGAATATTTCATTTTTTATCGGTGCAACTTGCAATTTAATATCAAATTTAGGTTTAAGTGAGATATATATCATTTACATCAGAAGAGTTTGCTGACAAAAAAAAGTTTAGAACATGATCCCTGATTAAGATAAAATATTCACGGGCAAGGATTTATTCTGAGAATTTACGTCAGTCTTATTTATCTAGGGTCGGTAAAATTGACAGAAATTCTTGACCCAAAACAATCAGTTAGGTCTAGGAATTCATTAAACGAAATGAACAATAGAGTCCTGTTTCTCTTATGACTGACTCCCACTACACATCAGCTTTAACCTTCAACCTTTGTCATTCCAGACTATGCTGTTGCTATGGTAACACAAAAACTGCAGTGGAAAATCCAGCATACTGTTCTTACGGGTACTGGGATAGTTTGTCGAGCGCAAGCAGTGTCCACATGAACCCACTTGCTCCAGTTTCTGTCTGTCAGGGTAACTGATATACTCTGTTTCCATGGTGACTGTCTCAGGTTGGCAGCGCTTGAACCAAACCGTTTCCAAACGACAGATGACGAAGTTGAGTTTGGCCTGATGACTTTCCTCTCCAGGTTTTTAAGTCGATCCTTTGAAACCTGAAGATGTTTAAGACAATATTCATTGTTTAACAGTGGCAGCGACAAGTTGGGAGACGGTGGGTGGGGGGGGGAATGGGGGCATTGTCCCCAAATCATGCCCTCTAGTTGTTCCCACTAACTCTGCCCCTAACTTTGACCATGATATGCAATTTCTACAGGTGCATGTTTATACTTTTAAAACATTTACCACCCCCAAACTGTTTGCGTGCCATCCACTTAGCCCCCCTTCTCCAGCCCCACCTTGGAGATTCTGGTGCAGATAGTGTCCATTAATCAATCCATCGCCAGATTTGTAATGTTTGGATGAATTTTGAGCATATAACTACTTATACCAAGATATGAATGCAACTGATGTATTTCATAATAAAGTTACACAACCAGCTTGTCTTCCACCAGATTTTACCTAATTCATACCATCAAAGATATTGGAGGTCTTCATCCTATTCTGACCAAATTAATGGAATCTGCCGGCAATTCGTAGTAACAACTCTTGCCTAGAATGTTCCATATGCAGATAAAAGCTAGGCTTAGATATGTCTGCTATGAAGGTATCTATTCTAACCAAATTAATGGAATCTTCTGGTAATTTGTGGAACAAAGCAACAACTCTTGCCTAGAATGTTCCATATGCAGATAAAAGCTAGGCCTAGAT
This sequence comes from Apostichopus parvimensis, assembly GCA_000934455.1. NCBI lineage: Eukaryota > Metazoa > Echinodermata > Holothuroidea > Aspidochirotida > Stichopodidae > Apostichopus > Apostichopus parvimensis. The sequence continues at coordinate 74,198 of KN885702.1, read as the reverse complement.
ATGTCTGCTCTGAAGGTATTTATTTTGGCCTAATTGCTGGTAATCCAGGGAAGATACAGACAATTTGCTTTTTGCAGATAAAAAGCTAGGCTATGAAAGTATGGAAAGCCTAGGTGTTAAAAACTAGGTTCTAAAGAATGATCTTTCCACAGACAAAGTACACTGGTTTACTTGTTAGGCACTAAACATATTCGTTGTGTATCGAGGCAACTAAAATTCTCCACACAGCTTAAAGATAAAGTATTACACAGTCTCTTCATACTGGTTGGACCATTTCCAGTTTTACTACACTGACATCGATAATTTCTGATTGCTTTTCCTGGTTAAAGTTAAGAAAAAAATATGCCAAGGTACAAACCTTTTCTGTACTTCCAAACTCCACAGCCTTCACAGTAAGCATACTGTCATAATCATTGCAAATAACCACTTTAGGTTGGATTTTCATAAATCGAAGTTTTTCCTTAATTTCCGATTGCACGACAAAGTGGTAAACCTGAGAGAATGACACAAGAGGAATATTTATATATAAAAATTCAGGAAAAGCTTTCAACAATATCACATATTCTTGCTTCATGCGTATAGACTATCGTTTAACGATGCGATGCGCAATGTATACATTTCCTCACAGTGTTCTGCATTGCGGAAAAAGGAATTTTTTTCCTGCATTTATCTGATAAGATCTTACGTATAGCTCATACATTGATGGCATTCTTTACATTTCTCTTCTAAAGTCTGTCTTTTTCCGGAGAAATATCGAGATATAACCAACCTCTGTTCGGGTCCAAATGACAATAACAGTATGATATTAAACATACCATAATGTCTTGACTGTATTTGCTTCATGTTTGTAAATATTTTGCCAAATTCTTAATTTATTTGAATAAGCATGAAAGAGCAGCCCCATGTGTCGAGGATAATGTTTTGGGGCCATAATAGACCTGCGAGGAACGTTAGAGGCAAAGTTATTAATGTAAAAATGTTTCTGTAGATTGAACACTGCTGAATGCAACCCGACTCTACGTGAAAAATCGGATATAGTTGGACAGCGTGGTAGCGCTCCAAAATTTTGACTGATTCTGATTTTGTTTCAGTTTTTCAGTAGTTCAGGACTAAAGACTGCCCAGTTTTACAGAACACTGGTTCGTTAATAACAGAAACAGTTGTTTGTGTGGGCTCTTCAGTTGTTAAGCGTCCAGGAGTCAGTTGTAGACTATGGGCCTTAACGACTATAATTACACTAGGTCACGACAGATGACTTGAGTAGGGTCCTGATGGATGACTTGAGTAGGGTCCTGATGGATGACTTGAGTAGGGTCCTGATGGATGACTTGAGTAGGTTCCTGATCAGATCAGGGCAGTGTACCAGCCACTTAAGAGCACCCATAAGAACAGTAATCATCATTACTAACCTCAACATCTTTTGACCCCTCTGAACTAAACGGAATCTCCAAGGAGACATAGCTGTCTATGAACAACTGCTTCTTTTCCATTTGGTCTGGTCTCAAGAAAGGGGAGATTTTTTCATCTACTAGGGAGACCATCTCAGATGAGCTTTCTTTCTCTTTATGTATGACTGATAAAGTAAAGTTACCCTGAAAATGAGAAAATAAATTAAAACAAATGAGTAAAAGATAATCAAATACGACTAATGATACACAAGGGGTAGACAAAAACGTACTGTTTTAATTATTTGGTAATTGCAAGAGTTCTTTATTTAATCCTAAGGTAATGTTCTCCTTTGTGAACAATACGTTCGAAGGGAAATGTATTCTATTGTACGTGGAAATGTATTTCTTTCCGGTATAGACTAAAATTAAACCTGAAAGTAACGGTAAATTATTTATGCCAGCTTTTGATTAACTTCCACTGATATGTTTTCAAAATATCAATGTTCTCTGCATTTATAAAGTAAGTCCAAAAAGCTCCCATATTTGTAAAGCTACACTGTATTATCACATAAAACCTGTTACTTCTAAACATGGGCACAACAAGGGCATATAAGGTGCAAGATGGGAGGGGTTCTGGGAGGGGAGGGGTTCTGGGAGGGGGGGATCCAACTCGCGCCAATGAAAAAAGTATTTTGGGAAGAATGGTATGCGTAACTGGGTTATGGAGGATGATGCCATGTAGAAATCCTAATCCTTGTTCTTCCCCAACAAGCAGAACTGGTCTGCTATGCCCTACAGTTCTAAGCCAGGGCAGCACAAAAATACAATTTTCCATCAAATGAAACAACATAAGAAATCTAAATATTATATGAAATTTTTTTTTTTTGAAGACAGAAGAATGATATCAAAAGATATTTTATTAATATATTATATTTTAATATATTACATTATACCTGGATCTTTGGTGGCGCAATAACTGTACCTGCCGGGATGTGACAATTCCTACCCCCCGCATCAGAAATGGTAACATCCCATTCAGTCTCGTTGGCAACCAGGCACCATGGCTCCACGTTTATCACCACCGAATCAACATGTGACCAATCTTGAGATAGATGAATATTCAAATCAGTGTTGGGTTGGCTGATGATTGGCTGTTCTTTCTGACTGCTTGAATTTGATTGGCTGGAGGATAAGAAATATGATTGCACAAGCAAAAATAATCACCAGTTTTATCTTAAATTGTAATATTATCTCTTGATAATCACAATTGATTTGTAAAAATCTGTAGCACTGTTTGCGATGCAGTATCGGAATATGTTATCGCTGGATGGATTCTGATAAAATTCATCAGTTTCATATTCCTCTCTTGCTAGAAAGAATTATCCAAACGCAAATTACCCAAATTCTGGTATTTCGAAGAGCCAATTGTTTCTGGACTTTCTCTGGGTTGAAGTAAAGATCAGATCGGATATGTTGAGGGGTTCCTTGGATAAAACCACAAAAACGTCGGAGTCAAAACTAACAGGAATGGCTGGGTTGGATGGAGATGTTTCCGAACTGTAAATACAAAAACAAGTAGAGAGAAAAATCGAAAATTCAAATGTAGAAACAAAAACACAAAATTGTATATTCATGAATGAATTTGCTTGTCTGGTAGTGATCGCCTCAGATAACACCTGGTTAAATATTTAAAGGGAGAGGACTAGGTGTTCAAGTTCTTTTTTTTTGCTGAAGTAATTTTCTTAAGTTCACATCAAACTTCAATCATGAAATTACTGTACTCACTCCTGTATTTCAGAATAGTCACAATTTTTTTTTTGTTAACCTAGTAATCCTGAAGTTATCGGCAATTTACTGGTTTGTTTCAACTGCAGTATCAGTTTGCGTATGTGAACACATTTGGAATGTGGAAAATAAGGGAAAGCTACGGCCATGTTTCAAAGGGATTGTTTCTCTTTGAACCAGTGAAAACAGGGAAATCACTGACTACACTCGACTAGCTGAGCTGAACTTACGTCAGTTGGAATGTTGCAAAGTATGGCGAGGAGGGGTTGAGGTGGTACAAGGGGGTCATAGCCCCGCAGCCCTGGACCTCCTTGGTCTGTACACCAGGGTTCTTTCTGCATGTCAGATTCATGATTAAGGAATGCGGAAGTAAGTTGTTTATCCAGAACGAGGGACTGAACAGGATCTGGAAGGAAAGTCAATTTAAAGAAAATATGAAAGAAAAGAAAAAAATTACAAAATTAAAGGGCAAAAAAACAAACTAAATGACCTTTGATGTTACATTATTGTAGTATTTACATAACGGCAGCTCAGCCTATCAGCAAGATTGTTTCATTTGTTGCTGTTAATATATATATTGTCACTCCAAGATTAATGTATGTCGTCCAGTTACAGATTTGTTGACAATTGACAATTCATAATCATGGATGTTAAATATGAATCTAAGAGACTGACTTCGGTCAGCTTGCGGCTTTGATATGCCAATGAGGCTTCTTCGCGAGTTCGCCAACCAACCAAAGATATATATATATGTATATGTATATGTATATATTTATAAATACATATACATATTCATACACACACACATTCACATACATATATATATATATACAGATATATATATTAAGGGAAATAAACTGAAACTCACAGCTCTCTGAGTTTTACCATCATGAGTCTCTTCCAAGATGGAACAGCAGAAGTAAATACTGGACTTGTTTGGACGTGGCACCTAGCAGGAAGTAAAGATTAAACAAGTATGGAAAATATACTTGCAAAGGCAGATCATTTTATTAGAAGAAAGGAGAGTGATGGAGGTGGTGAAAGATCATTCATTTCAAATGGATGATGAAAAAAAAATATCTTTAGTAGAGGCAGAAACAAAATGGTGGCATAAGGTAAAAATGAAATGAAACTATAATTTCCAGTTCTGGACAGTGATCTGCGTTTGAAATAAAGAAATTTGAAACCCACTTTATCTTATTTATAACCTGTTTATATTGTGATTGATTGACAGATTCACGCTTTGTACAAGTGAATGTTGAAATTATGATCAATTATTTTCATGAATTCCTCATCCATCTTTGATTGAGAGACTAGAAATGTCACCTCTCAAGTATTCTACTCAAAGCAAAGGGCTCACCTCTATGACAAATTTCTCCCTCATCATCTCTCCAGCGATGGCAAATTGCTCTGACCAGTCGCTCTCCTGACCTTGAAGCTTGACCCTGACGCCGACGATGTCTGATTCGTCCATGACGAGAGACGGGTGGGATGATTCGGCATCGATCGGAAGAAACTGGTTTGAATTTCCATCTGGTTGCAACCTCCCTTCGGATCCTCTTCTGCTCTCTGCGTCATCTAATGGACTCGGGTTACCTGCGAGCTTCGTGTCGACATTAAGAGCGCCCTCTGTCTGGAGAGCATCCTCTAGATACAGAGCGCCGTTCTCTCGTAAAGAACCGATCGGTTGGTCTTCATCTCTGTCTGGATCATCAGAGGAGACTTGGAGGTGAATTTCGATTGGAATGGTGAGATGATTAATGAAAGATTGCTTGGCGTGGAAGAGAACCTACAGAGGAATTAGAATAAAATGCCAAAACTTATTCAGATGGATGAATGGATATATATTAAATTAAACATTGCTTGGCATATACAAACCTAAACATCAAAACAGGAGGTCAAGAGGTCAGCCCACCCAAAAAAACCTGAAAGCAGCTGGTTCTGGTTAAATAACAAACATTATGACACCATTCTGCCTTTATTACCCACATGAGCAAATTCCATAATTTATCGCATGAAAGTTCTAATATATTTCTTCAAGCAAAAGTTACTGTAAAAATTATTAAAAGACGCAATCTGAAGATTGGTCAGCAATTTAACCAAACTTTTTCAAGAATCACTGAAAATGTAGGACTGCAGGGGAATTACATTAAGACAAAACCCTTTAGATATTTCCACCAAATGAATGTGGAATGTTGTGTGACTTATCAATGAATTTCATACCATCACCAACATTCCTTCGCACAGACGCTCTATGTCATTTATTTAATTAACTTCAGAGAATTTTTACAAAATTTTTGACCTTTACTTTACTGTTTGAAATGGAAACTGACTTATCAAGCTAATGAGTCAGATTTATTTTTAAGTAGGGTGTGGCGGGGGGGGGGGGGGGGGGAAGGATTTAGCATCTAACAGAATCAACAAAATTTATCAAACTCAAAAGGTGGTACTTTTAAGAAGGAGTTTCCATTGCCTGCTGTTCTTCGCTTGGTCCCAATAATGAGGTAATTATATCACACTCACAATGCCTCCTTTTGTAAAAATGTGCCTGCATGTACCGAGAAACATCAACAAGTTAAGACAACCTGTAACAAGGAAATCACGAGATCGGACACGGCAAAAGTCAACGGAGAGAGATTAATATGCTCACCTGTCGCTGGAGTGGCGATAATGCCTTGACTTCCACAAATAAAGTGGCTTCTTTACCGACATGCTTCAGAGGAGGGGATGTTATACCCTCCCGGCAAATATCAAATGGTTCAGACCAATAGGAAGAGTCCTCAATGCCCACGTGTAACAGCTAAAAGGGTAGAAACAATAGACAGAAAACAATAGATCAATTGTTATATATGTTTTACAATAAATAGGGAGCATAGAACTCTATTGAAGTATTAAGCGGTGTATTAAATTTGTAATGATGACAGTGTTATGCAGATATAAGGGCACAATTACATTGGAGAGGTGGTAGGGGTGGGGGCAGGGGTGGGGGTGGTGGTCTTGGGAGCGGTGGCAGTTAAATAATTCCTGGACAGAGTCGGAATATCCAAAGAGCAAATTGGGTTAAATTCCCCTCATTCGTTATAACCGCAATCACCACAAAAATTTGCAGTAGCCTCCATCTAACACTTTCTTCAAGGTCGTCACGATTCCGTTCCTGGAGTCCACAAACCTAATGTAACCTTTTACAAAAAGCAAGCTTTATATTTTCAAACAACCCCCCCCCCCAACCCTTATTCTCTCCTCTTGGTTGACATTGCCCTAGCTTGGTCCAGAATTTGTAGCATTACTAAAATATAACTTAGATTTGCAAATAAAACCAGTTCCATATTTAACATGCACATTAATCTAAATATATATGAGATTTTTAGACAGTTTTACAAAAAAGAAACATCTTATTAATATCCCTCCTTGGTATACTACGTTCGTGGTCTACCTGTCGGCATTGCTTGTGTGTCCTCCAGCAGTACTGGTGCATCTTCCTAGGGCGGAGGATGATGACCTCATCGGTGTCGACTTGACCAAGTCTTAACGTGACGTTGGTGTTGTTACTGAGGATGTAATAGGCAGAAACCACCCTATCGGCTTCTTGCTGCTTGTTCTGAAAGGGAAAAGATTGAAAAGATAAGAGCTCTTTAATAACAATCTGAAAAAAACTTTTCCAACATCCCAGAAAAAATTCTTTACACAGTTTGGATAAAAGACGGAAATATTTCTCACAATTTTTGTTTCAGAATAAATAATACTAACAGTCTGACATCAGTTTTAACTCTTAGAGTTAAAGGGTGTGAAGACTCGCGCAAAAAGAAACGTTTAATGCCGGTAATCTGACCTAGTTTTGAATGAGGTGTAACAGAAGTGTTAGACAACACCATCGATCCCAGAAAATACACACACAGCTTGCTACCGTCATTAATTAGACACTAGTGTACAGTCAGTACATACAGCTGCGGTCAATACCCACAGCACAGTGTACAAACGATACAGCGATGGACATCTCAGGTCCAGCTAAAGATAACAAGGTATCACGTTTCATTACTGTCTGCATTTTGTAGCGACACGAACAAAACATTCACTTGCAAGCAACGGAAAGTTAACTTTTTCAGATGGCCGTATGCGGTTTGGGGCGAGTCTTCAGTGCCTTTAAGCACAATTTTCATACATTTACAGAGGGAAACATTTGAATTGATTTTCATTCTTACGTTCATCCAGGATTGAAGGACGCCTGTGAGCGTGTGCAGTGACCCTTGACCAATTCTGACATTGATATCCGAACTGTCCATTTCTATCAGACATCCGCCATCTGCCTGGTCAACCATGAGACTGCCCTCTAGCGGTAGGCTGCCGATCAACGGTACCATTGTCAGCTGCGAGTAGTTAAGCAAGGAAGCTTTGAAAGTGGTGTGTAACTGTAGAGTGAGAAGAAAAACACAAATCTTCCAAAATCATGATCTTAAAGCAGCTTTATTGAGTTGAAATTGATCAATATTGCAAAGGTAGTCTGAAGTTGAATCCCATTAAACAGAGTAAGTCTTACTCATTACTCATTACTCAGAGTACACTCATTAGTTTGCCTTACAGTCAAGTTTTATTTCAAGGAATGAAGCAAATTAGTCAAAAGTTTGACATTTTGAAGTTTGCCTTTTACATGAAAAGACTCTGGCTGACAAAATGTTGAAGATTGAATCAATTTCTCACCCAGTTTACATTCTGTTTGATGAAAGAAATCTTGAAGGATGTCTTAGTTTGATTAATCGTAATCTTATTTAAGGATCACTGAGTAGCAATGAGTAGTACTGAGTCATGTGTTGCATTCAGCAGCACTGAGTAGCACTGAGAAGCATTCAGTAGCAGTGAGTTGCATTGGGTAGCAGTGAGTAGCACTCCACTGCCATGCGTATCACTTAGCAGCAGTGAGTAGCCATACATTGCATTCAGTAGCAGTGAGTAACCCTGTGTAGCCATTATTAGCCATGAGCAGTATTAAGTAGCACCAGTAGCATTGACTAACACTGAGTAATCGTGATTAGCATGGTAGCCATGAGTAGCGCTGCGTAGCCATGGGTTGCATTCAACAGCAACGATTAGCAATGCGTAGCCACGAGTAGTCATTAGCAGCCTTGAGTAGCACTACGAGTAGCAGAATGTGTAGCATATTGAAGAACTGAGCTTACTTTAGTCTTGAGGGCTGTGGATGGAACCCTCCATAACTGAGCACTAAGTCTAGACTCAATCAAGGACATGACGCAAACTTCCTGATCCTTCGGTTCTGCATCATCGAAAGTAAATGGCAGGAGCTTCTCTGGAACAACTGCAACCAAAAAAGAAAGCCACATTTCACTCAGACACAACATTTATGGGCATTTATGCTCTATGAAATATATTAATAATGTAGGACAATGTTAATCCAGCTTCCACTTGCCAGCCACTTCAACATTTTTTATAAAAATCAGGGATGTGCCCACGCTGGGCGGCACTGGGCGGCCCCGCCTAGCACTAAAAGTTACCGCCCAGCACTGTCTTAAAAATCGTGAATCCCGCCCAGCACTATTTTCATCTAAAATCCCGACATTCCTAACAATATATTCAACATAAATTGGGCCTAGCCTATGCCAAAATCATACAGACTAATAATGCATCAGTTACGCATGCGAGAAACATTACTTACGGCTCTCAATCGGTCCCTTGTAAAATCTCTTTGAAACAAACTAATAGCTTTTACCAGGTACGTAATATATTTCACTAAAAAAAAATTAAAAAATGTAAATTGTTAGCAAACTAGTACTTGTGTATGTGCTTAAGATACTACACAAGTGCCAGCATTTGGCATCTGAGCACCTTCAAATAATTGAAAAATTTCTCATTTTCCCTTAGACCCCTCCCCCAGGATGGCGATCAGTATTCCCGGCACTCAGGAAATCCTGGGCACATCCCTGAAAATATGTTTGAGATTTGTTTTTTTTACCTTGTCCTAACTGACTCCTATGGTTCACTAGATGAACGTCGATTAAACCAAACTTCAACGCCAGGGATGTCGTCGGAATAAAAACGGGCGAGAAACAAGAATCCACACGGAGTGACGCTGCCAGGGCCATTGGAGTCAGGATGATATTTTGTTCGGCGAGAAGATTTCTCTTCCTACGGAAAGGAGAACGAGATTTGGTCAGAGACTGAGACGAAACTTGCTCGTTATCGGTTTTGTTCGAATGAAAGAATATATAGAAAATAAGAAACAAACCTTTTATCACTTCCAGGATTCAGCACCATTCTCCAGAGACAGGCTGCGACAGCGCCGTCGCTTCCAATTGACCTTTGACCCAACGCCATGCTTACATGGTAGGTGTTAGTCTCAGAGACAAACAGATCTTTGTATTGTTGAAAACAGCAGTCCATTTCATCCCAGTATTCCAAACTGCATGGCACCTACAAAGAGAAAACTTTCATTGTCAATTCAGGACTGTCACCCATATCCTTACACACACAGCCAGACTAATGGACGCAACCTATGGGGCACGACCCAAGAGCCAGTCGCTAAACATTTCAGTGGGTCACAGGATTTTTTCCAGACCTCAAAAATTTATCAACAGTCTGAAGCATGATGGATATTGATACATTTTTCGAGGCCTGGAAAAAATCTGTCACCCAAATCCTTACACACACAGCCAGACTAATGGACGCTACCCATGGGGCACGACAGTTTTAAGTTTTTTTTTTAACATAAGCCGATAGTCCAAGCTAGCTTCTATGCAGCATTCTGAGCATTGATTATGAAGGGTGGGGGTGGGAGGGGGATCTGGTGACTTGTGATCAGCCCTCATGGAAGATACTGGGTCACAGGCCTAATAGTCTGTGGACCGCTACAGTCGACTATGTGTACAGACAGCTACAATAAATTTTTGTTGGCCTTTTTCTAAGTATACTTTTATATGACAAAGAAATGGATTAATAACCTAATATATAATAGACATGTTCTGAGAGAGCAGTCAACATGCAACACTCTAAAGATACATTTTACAAAGAGGCAACATTGCCTACGGTTACGGCGACTTACGTCACTCAGCTCATCCTCGTCGCTTATGTTTGTGGCAGTACGCAGTGGGATAGGGGTCATGGTAATTCTTGTGAGCACCCTCGGCTCTGGATACTGCCATGTCATGGTCCCGTCGTGGTTCGTGCCAGACCCTCCCGGTTGGAACTGTATCTCGTTCGGATTAGGTTCTTGAGATTCTAGTTTTTGGACCAACCCAAAAAAAAAACAAGACAAGAGTAACCATAAACTTTAATGATCAGAAGGTGTTTGGTTTGATACAAACTGTTTGAGGCTAACAGAATTCTTTCAGAAAATAAACTTCTGTGGAAATAACTTTCTGTTAGTTGTGAGAAAGGAATCAAAGAACTATGTCTATTTCTTCCATTTTGTTCTCATTTTCTCCAACATTTTTGCAACTGATACAAACTAGATGTCTCAAGGGTTCCACAAAATACTCAGAGGACTGGTTTGATCAGGGCATGGGCTAACAAGCTCTAACATTATTGGTGAACCTACTGTTTCCCACCCCAGTTACTACATTTTCTGAATTTCTCAAAAGACATTTCAAACTAACTGATATGGTCTCTTTTTGTTGTTGTCTCAATTATCAAATTTCTCAGAAAAATAACAAAACAAAATATATCTTACTATAAATTTAGACAATATTTTGCTTTAAAACTTAGAAAATATATTTACTTAAACTAAGATTGTCATTAATCAAGTTATAAAAGGCAATTTGCTTGATATTTTCACCAAATGCATGTTAATGAAAAGTTATAATTTACCCATTTTATTTCAATTCAGAAAAAAACTTTGTCGCTCAGACTTGCAAAAAGATAGGAAGCAGGTTATGGTGATCTCTGATAGACATTTAACATTCGGGGAAAAATCTGGTGACATTAAACTGATTACTACCTGAATCTGTAATGTAGACGAAGCTCCCTGACCTCAGGTCATCGTTGCTATGGATGGGGTCAGGGGTCACAGTTGAACCAGAGGACTTTCTCTCTGCTTGTTGAGCCGGTGGTATCACAGGTTCCTTCATTGAAAAACAAAACTTGATAGATGGTATGCAAAAAACATGACAGTTTCTCCCGCGGCAAAACGCGAGAATCTTAAAGTAATTTCGATCTGTTACGAGGCTTGATCTACATTCCATAAAGAGAATCAAAGAAGTGTCCAACAGCGTTAAAATATCATGAAAAGCCTACTTTGAATCGTGACGTCCTAGCCAAAATTTTTTAATCTTTTTCAAAAATATTATTGACCCTGATGTAGAACATCAGATAAGAGAAAATAGGCCTCTTGAGTGTGTTATTTTTTCTGAAAATTTGAAGAAAACAAATTTGAGAGAAAGTGAATGGATTGTCATCTTAGTCTTTGGACATTTGCATTGAAAGTCCCATTGAGCACCCCACCCACGCCCCCACCCCACCCACCTCGCGACACTATTAAGCTATGCAGACACAAATCCAAAACTAGAGAGTTGCTATATCTTGTCGTCTGGAATTGTTCACATATGACCATTGACCTAAGAGGCCCTAGGCACTTACCTATACTGCCTATCACAATACCAGGTACACTCACCTTCTTGCCTAACCCTAAGAAGTCTCCATAACAGGTGGCTAAGATTTTCAAACAATTCAAATGTTCCTGACCGAGAATAATCGGAATGTGACCAAACGTGATGTGACTGACAGTCTTCATGACACTCAGCGTGCTGTATAACAACTGGACGGCAGTATCCAACTCAAACGTCACCGGGCCAACCAGGCGCCTTACGGTATTGCTCAGGCCTGTTTCCATGGCGACACCAGAAACACAAAGGGTCATGCGTAAATCTTTAGTGAGCCCTGCATGAAAAAATGAAATGAAAGAAAAATTTATTAGCATGTTTTGACTTAAGATTGTGCGTTTTGTCACATTGTGTTTTGTCACACTCAATAAAAAAAGAAGAGAAATTAAAACATTTCTAGGAATATTTTATCTCCTTTCCAAAACCTTCCACATCTCCAAGAAGAAATTGGTCTCATTTAACACAATTTTAGGAAATGTTTTTCAGACATTCTGCTCCTTAAACACTGACTTTAATGTTCCATTGTCACTGCCAATTGTCCTTTCATGGCATGCTTTTGCTGTAGGTCTTTCTATAGTGTGATAGTATAATGCCCACATAGTACATACATGTAAATAACAACATATGTTGAAATACCCATAGGAGTGTTAGCTCAGTGGTTAACGCCGGTACCTTTCAATCATAAGGTCCCAAGTTCAAGTCACTCCAAGATTAATGTATGTCATCCAGTTACAGAGTTGTTCAGGATTGAAAATTCATAATCATGGACGTTAAATATGCATCTAAGAGACTGACTTCTGTCAGCTTACAGCTTGATAAGTCAATGATGGCTTCTTCGCGAGTTCCTGCTTGCAGGAGATCTAAAATATATACATACATACACACATACATACACACACCCATACATACATACACACAATACATACCTGTGTTAATCATGCTAATGTTAGCGGTGGGAATGAAGAACTTCCAATGAATTTAAAGATATAAACAGATGACTTTGTGTTTAATACAAAAACCAACTTTACCTTGAATATTTTGATGAACTTTAATGTTGCCACTACTACTAGCTAAAGAAAACAGAGCCTGAGCGTTGTCTTGATCTGGGCCAGTTGCTATGGTAACAGCACAATGGGATGTTGCTAAGGAGACATTCCTAATCACTGCCAAAGGTCCCAGAGGATCAGTTGGTTTAGTTTGATCCTGACTGGGAGATGAACCTTCAGCTTCCTGGATCGGCAGCCCTGAAATTGTGACGAGGGTGTCAGCAGGAAAAGGAAGAGTTAAAATACAATTGCTGCAAAATACGGGAGGGGTCAGGGAGGCGGGGGATGGGGTGTTCAGTGTAGACAAGCATACCAAGATCATGCAAGTATTGCAAATATCAAAATATCTCTACTAACACTTCCTTCTCCAGCTATAAACCTTCCCTCTCCATTGAATATCACTGAAAACAAGAACTGTCTGACTGCAGTACAGAAGGTCAGCTTAGGCATCAGAGAATTCTCTTTCAGGAATCACTGACAACATTAAAAACTGTCTGACTGCAGTATCAAAAATATTTTCAGCCATCAGAGAATTTCTCTTTCAGGAACCAAAGAATTCTGGGTAATATCATAAAATGTCACAAACAAATGTCACAAGCAAACAATACCTTCTGCAATTTCCTAGCACAAACCTGAGACAAACGGATTGGTTTTCGCTTCCGACTCCAACTTCTCGGCCTGCGGCCACACTTGCCGTTTCCTCTGAAATTTACTTCTGATCTTCTGCACAAAGCTTGAAATCTGCTCTCCTTTTTCAATGTTGAGATTTAGTTGGATGGGCCTTCCCAAGTCAAGTGCAATAGCACCTTAAAAAAAGCAGAAAAAACAATTCAGGTGCTGAATGGTGAATGTTCCTTAATGTGACTGTTGAATGCATGTATTATGTTAATGTACAGAAGTTTCTAGCTTCTTAGTTTCTGGTCACCCCCTCCCGCAATTAGATAGTTTAACAAAACATATCTGATAAAGAAGGAGCAGTTATTAAACTTTCCCAGTGATATTTACTACTGCTCTGCTCACCCAATGTTTTCTTTTTTTCCCATCTAGATTGAACTTACCATCTCCACTTAAGAAATCCGAAACTGTCAATGTAAGGAGGGCCGGTCTGACGCCAGTTTTAACGTTCGGTTCCCCAAGGCAAGTCTCAAACCACGGAACGGAGAAATCGGTAGCACAGGGTAAGTTACCCTCTGAAAAGCCCAAAAAAAAAAGAAGATTTTCTGAGATGATGAGCATGAAGCCGCCTAGGAATGTAGATGAGAGCTCAAGCAAGTCATCTGTGCTTTAATGAAGAAAAATACAGGTCGAGCTTGACCTTTACAAGATCAAGCAAGAATGAGCCAGGGATGAGCCTGGGGTAAAAAAAAATCACGGAACTTTGCCAAACTTGCGGTATAGGCTCCAGTTTGCGTATGCTACAGTGTGTTAGGAAAATAATTTTGTCCCCTGCAGGTTGGATGTCCATAGGTAATGAAAAACATGATACCGACGGATCAAATGATATAACGCTGTTGTTAGAAATTCCCGGAAATTGAGAGGTGTAAATCTCGGAGGTAGAAAAGAAATCACGGATATTCCACGAATTCGTGAAAAAAGCTCATGCCTGATGAGCGACTGACGATACTTTCTGGCAAAAAAATTATCAACTTTATAGATGAACAGATGGTTGTTTCCATCATTTTAAAATTATGTTGGTGGGCAGAATCAGTATCAGGTTTTTCTGCAACTGTAAAAATTAGAAACAACAAACTCCTTCCCTCGTGACTGTGAGGCAAGCTTGTGTTTTTTACCACTGGACCTGACCTATGAGATGCGCATGTGCAAGATTAATAACACAACAAAGAAAACAGCTGTTGCAGAGTCCACAAAGTATTAGTATATTTCACACTCACCGACTCCATTTTGGGTAGAACCCTGAACTCTCAAGTTATACAGCGACAGCTCGAGTTTCTGTTTCCTTTTACTGACTGAAGCGGCGAACGACGGCTGAGACAACTCGGAGAAGAGAAACGGACGGACTTCGTCTCTCTCTCCGTGGGAATAGAGAAAGATAGATATTTCCCGGCCGGTCAGGAGGAGGTCGAACGGTATTATCTTCCGGGCTTGGCCACCCGTCTTCGCCGGTTGCTTGATCGACAGAGTTTTGTATTTCTGTTTGGTAACCTTGGCGACCCTAGCGGGAGGAAAGTCCATAGTCGTACTCGGCAGTCTGAAGAAGTCCGGTTGGTAGTCGTGTGACCTGTGAGAGACGTCGCTGTCGAAACCGCTGTCCGCTCGGCTGTGCCTGTGCTTGGTATGCCGAGGGGACGGCTGGGACGGTTCCTCTCCTCTCGTCGTCTGGAACGGAAAGCAGTTGGTCAAAGCGCCAAAGTTTCTGGCCAATAGGTTTTGTGCCATCGTGATATTGCCGAGGCTGAGATACAGACACAAATCGCTGGCAATGTTGGCTTCCACCGAATGACCACAGACAATTACCGGCTGGAAAAGAAATATAAAAGAATGTGGTTGATAATAATAGCTGCTCGTTACCGGGAGAACGGTAAGAGAATGATATGCAAGATTCGCTCGGTTTTTTAAAGGAAGTCGCAAAACATTGTTTTCAGGTGTCCTTGTTATACTGCAGATGGTTTTTAAAGGAAGGCAGTCCCAAAAATTGATTAAGGTGTCCTTGTTATACTGCGGATGGTTTTTTATAACATTTTACTAATCTATTCGTAAAACTTACCTTGGAAGAACTTTTATCAGCATTCGAGCGGTTGACTGTGATGGCGGGAGCAGCAATGCAACAGATGCTGAATTCCTGAACGACTGGGTTCATGTGAACAATGCTCTCATCTTGTCTGTAGGAATTTTTAAAACAATAGCCAATTGTGTCTGAATTAAGCCATTGTCTGTTACATAACGGTATACAGTTTAACTGCTAGAATCAGAGAATATGCCAAAACAGAAAACACCTCTTGAAATTTACTAAATGCACTGTGAGATGGTCATATATCATACCCAATAAGAATCAAAAATTAATTAATTAAATTAATTAAAAATTGTTAATTTTGACATGCTTCATAATACATCATGTTAAAAACAATGTGAAAAATAAGGACAAATGAGACACATCACTATAATTTTGTGAAATACACAACATTTCGCTGATAATCTCTGGAATGAGCTAAAAACATAAATATCCTTGCTGATAATCTCTGGAATGAGCTAAAAACATAAATATCCAAAATGCAGGTTTGGGAAAATAATATTTGATTTTAATATCATACTTGATTTTTATATAGCGCTTTACACCAGCGATAGGTCTCAAAGCGCTTTACAGACGTTATATTACCCCTGGTCAATGATAACCTGTCCCAGAGACAATCCCTCCAGACGGCTGCAGTTATATATACTGAGCCCAATGACAAGTTACCTCACAGGTACCCATTTAACCCCTGGGTGGAGAGAGGCAAGTGAGATAAAGCATCTTGCACAAGGACAGAACGTAATGAACTAGGCAGGATTCGAACCAGCAATCCTTGGATCACGAGTCCGACGCCTTAGCCGACTGGCCACCACGCTCTCAGGAAAAACATTAAGACGTACTTTGGTGGGCTGGTATTCCACTCTAAAGCTGGATTCTGGGAAGCCACAATTTCTGGGTCTGTGTTCCTTTTCTCTTCCTCTGTGACGCGGGTGATGTCTCTCCAACAGGCGGTGAATAAACCAAGATTGGATACGTCTAGTTGATACTGCCGGTCTTCCAAAGCCGAGCCGGGTTTCTGAGATGACTTACTCTGCTGGGATTTCCTAGAGATGAAATTGAATCAATACATTATCTGCCAAACGACATTTACGATCCTGTCATCTCCTACGGAAGTTGACCATTTTTCATATTACATCGAGGGGTAGCATCCAAACAAAACGTCCTTGAGGGACGGCTGGGGATTTTGCGATGGGTGCCACGTGTCAAGATTGATGGTCAAATTGCCCCCATGTTTCTGTAATAATAGTCTCTAGAAATAAGTATTGTTTTCTTAAGTTATGTTGCTTGGATTTTAATTTGTTGGGCTTCTCTATTATGCTAAATAAATCAGCATAATGATCAGATGACAGTGGTGAAATTGACTGAATTCTATCACCAATGAGATTCAGAACACAGGATACATTTTCTGCTCAACAACTGTTACAATCCACTCATCGTCACACAAGGTGACCTTTTTTTTAATATTATATCAAGTGTTAGTATGTACACGATATGCTTTAAGTGTTGGGAGGGATTTTGCATTGGGTGCTATGTTTCAAGAATAATTATAAAATGCCCATGTTACTCTAGAAACAGGTAAGTTTTCTCTCAAATTTGAAGTTATTCTCGGCAGGTTTTACAAATTTGGGAATGAACAGTGACAGGACATGAATACATGAGTTCCGGGGACAATTCCTGGGACACTTCTAATCCGGGGACACTCCCGTGTAATCCGGGGACCGTCCACGGAACTTGGGGGACGTCTGGTCACCTTATCTTTACATCAGAAATCAATGTGTGCAGTCTGCAGAGGAGAAAGTTTCTGACCGAAACTTTTCAACATTCAACAACGATATTTCACTTTGGAGTGAGATATTTAAATGAAACTGTCAATACCCATAACCTCACATTTCTTAGCTTGTTTAGCTAGCTTATACACACGAGAGATACACACATGAAAAGAGCTAAACTGATATTGATTAACTGCAATGTGGGCAAGTATTCTCTCCTTTCCATAGGTGATAGTTTTAAGATTCAAGCAGCAAAGCGGATCTCTCTTATTTAATAATCGAACAGAATATATAGTGACCTTTCACTCGTAAACTTTGGTTGGTGATTTTCAATAAATATCGATCAAATGATTTCTTCTGCCTTTGAACCAAACAACCAAATTTTGGTCAAAGAGGCCGAGTCTCAAACGGACAGGTTATCTTGCTTGCTACGACGGAGACCGTTCCGAAATCATGAAATCGTGGAATGAATGGATTAACACTGCAATCATACCTGAACAATTCCTTCTTGATCACCATCCGTGGTAACGGATTATCTGCATACGGCACCAGTTTAACGTGAGCCACTTTGAGCAGGAAGAGGTCCGTCTCGGATCGACTCGGCTGCCGGCCGGTTTCGGTCGAGTCCTTAGGGTCCAGGTGCTTGTGAACCGGCATGAAACATCTCACTTCTTGAATATCAAAGTAAAGCAGCGGGAGGTGGCTGCTGGTGAACCACTTATCGAAGGACGACACCGTGGAGGTCGGAGCTCGGGATCGGCTCTGAGTATCGGATCTGGTTTTATGCTGGCCCGGTCTGGTCACCGTCTGGAGGACGGGCTTGGCTCTAGCCGGTGTCGGTGGCTGAAGTTGTACGACATCGGCCCCTTCATCTTTGGTTGGCGAAGAGACGCCTGCCGCTGGCTGGATGGTCTTCAACATTTCTGCAATCACTGGACACCATACCACCACGTCGACAGGTTGCATCGACACTATCAACTCGTTCACAAATTGTCTCTGTCTGGTCGACGGCTCCCCCGAGACGTCCTTCACCTCCAGACGCTTGCTGACAGAGCTTCCTTTAGCTCGCGTCCAGATCAAGGACAGGAAGCTGTGACGCTGTTTGGAATCCGTGAATTTGTGCTCTGACTTTCGTAAGAGAGACCTGGTCTTTGAAATGCTTTCGCTCCGGGGTGTCACCACGGGTGAATCCAATGACTTTGTCAGGGTGTCAGAAGATGTGAATAGAATCCCCTTATAGCAACCAGGCGCCCAAAAGTTATTTATGCTGAAGAAAGAATAAGACAAAAAAATTGAAAGAGGGGCAAATGAACAGAGTAAACGAAAGACTGAACAACTACCATACATATCAGAGAAATATTGTACTAAATTTTTGAAGGCTTTTGAAACGTCCTGTGCTCGATTTCTCTTTGTGAACAGCAAAAAGATATGACCAAATCGTATACATAATTAATTTGCAGCAAATTTTGGCTTCCCTGGTTATACCAATCGGTCAGTTTAAATTGAATGCAGTTGTAGATTGGAACATGAAAGTAATATAAAATCAACAAATATTCCAGAAGGAGTCTCAACATGAACGAACCTTTCTTCAAAATGTCTGACGTTAAGCGAGCCGACTTTACAAGTTATCTTGGAGAAGATATCTTGGTAGTCCACACTGGTAGTAAGATCTTCCATGATGGCA
Source organism: Apostichopus parvimensis (assembly GCA_000934455.1). Taxonomy (NCBI): domain Eukaryota; kingdom Metazoa; phylum Echinodermata; class Holothuroidea; order Aspidochirotida; family Stichopodidae; genus Apostichopus; species Apostichopus parvimensis. Next base: position 55,174 of record KN885702.1, on the reverse strand, counting down.
GACAACTTCACTGTAACAGAAAAGTACACCAAAAGATAAGAAAAATAGATTACTAAATCTGTTGCCAAACTTACTAGCTACAGGTGTTGAAGATTTAAGGGGAAGAAATGGAAACAGGATGAGTAAAATTTCTAAGGAATGGGTTAAAAGAAAAAGTGGTGGTGTGTGTGTGGGGGGGGGGGGGGGGAGGGTATGCCTCAATCTGTCTATCTATCTATATGTCTCTCTGGAAAAACAAATGTATGGATAGATGTATTATAAGAATGCAACATACCTCTCTTGCCAGTTTCCAGAGATTTCTTGGTGATCAAAGAAACGCCAACTTTATCGACGGTCCACTGAATCCAGAATGCGAGTTTAACCGAGGAAGTCTCCGCAGCTGTTCCTCCACCATCATCCGTGTCCTCGTGACTGAGGGACTCCAGGGGGGACAATACCGTGATGGGGGTATCTTGGAGGTGCTCGGAGGATGTCCTGCTACTCTTAGTCAGAGACCTTGTGTTAGCCGCGCTGAAGCTTCTCGACAGCTTGCCCGGACTCTTGGCAAGCCATCTGGGTCTTACGGCAAAGGAATCGACGATCTTTGGCAGATGGTTCAGAAGCTGTTCGGACAGTTTCCTCAGGAGATCGACCTGAGTTACGAAAAAAGAAACAGATTCCTAAATTCTGATAATCTAAGAATACACAGACTCGAATGAGTTTTGACTGCACTGACTCGTCCGATATCCAGCGAGGGCAGCATGTACCTCGAGAAGAGTTCTAACGGAATTGGGAGGCCACAAACAGTTTGTTAAAATTACTGTCAATGAAAACGAGAATTGGAACAGAGAATGATACAAAAGTTTTACAAGCATTTTAACAATTCACGATGCGGAATGTAAGATTTCCAAATACTGCCCAAAAAATATGAGTGTATACTGTGAGGATAACATTTAGTCTATGAAAGCAAAACCAGTGAACACTAGTGAACTCTGACCTGTTCATGGCAGCAGTTGATCTGTATGCCAGGCATATCGGTATGAACCACAATACCGACAGAGGGAACTCCAGAGTCCTGGTCAACATGGCTATTAAAAGCTACCGTAGACGCAATAGACAACGGTTCGAGAAAATGAAACCTGGCCTCGACATTTTGGCTGACTGCAAATATCTCGAACGAATCTGCTTTCACGGTCCACGGAAATTTCGAGCCTGTTGAAAGAGAGAAAAACAGGAAAGAGAATCAGAGATTATATTCTGTGTATGTACTCATTTCTTGTTGCCCTGCAGTTCCGAAAATGACCAACGTTTATATTAAAATTGGCAATAATTGCAACTAAGTCATGTTCTTTTAATCATATATCAAAAGTTACTAGTATCTCCGCACCAAAAGAAATTGGAAGGATAGTCTCCTTAAAATTTGGTTCAATGGAGTCAGTAAAGATCAAGAATTCTGCCTCATTTTGTGCTCTGCAAGATGGTAACAGACAAAGTGCTAACTTTTATCTTTGATATAGAAACATTTATCACATTGACATAGCATAGACTGTGATGTATTCTGGCCACCAACAATGGTGTCAGCAGTGGGATGACAGAATTAGCATAAGTAGTGGTATGACAGAGTTGGCATTAGGCAGTAGGACAGAATTGGCATTAGGCAGTAGAAGGACAGAACTGGTGTCGGCAGTGGGATGACAGAAGTAGCATAAATAGTGGTATGACAGAATTGGCATTAGGCAGCGGAAGGACAGAACTGGTGTCGGCAGTGGGATAACAGAATAGGAGTCAGCAGTTGCCAGTTGGATGGGTGAAGTGGTGAAGTTATAAGAATGGATCACAAACATATTTGGGTGTTCAGATCAATTCTGTCGCATTCTGCCAACGGAAGAAAACAAAACTTCCAAGTCTGAAAGGAGACACTTACCCGCCTCTTCCGGTAGAGCTACCTTTTCGAGAGGAATATCTTGCGATACCTCGATCTGCCGATGCCCTGAGCTTATGATGCTCAGAGAAGGCATCCGCACAGCTAGCAAATGGCGTACTTCACTGCATGACGTTGGCTTCAAGATATCAGTGATTTTCTGTTCTTGTCCTGAATTGACTGTTTCGGCAAGTACCATTATGATAGCTGGTTGAATATTGACCTATGTGGAAAGATTTTTTCGCAATGAAGTTATAAAATGGAAGAAAATATTTGTTTACGTAGGTGGTTGCCTCATAATGGAAATGTCCAAACAATTTTTTTGAAAGTCGCAGCCAAACTCGCAAAATTTATCATGAGAAATGTTATGCACAAAATAACATAGACATGTAACAGAGAAATCGGTAAACTTGATAATGGAGAATAATGTCCTCCAAAAATTAATGTTAAAATATCTACTACTTTAAATTAGTATATTTT
>KN885702.1:36873-52469 GCA_000934455.1 Apostichopus parvimensis | reverse complement strand
TTTTAATCCCTCCCCTTCAAGACGGCCAGGACATGCCTCTGATCCAGTAATCAGAAGCACCAATCGTGTTTCCAGGGCCTAAAAATATCTGTGGGTTTGCCCATGTCATCTCTTCAACAGTACTTTTGAAAATATAAGTATAAGTAAATATAAGTTCTCAATTATAAAACAGACACATATTAATCATTTCTCACAAATTACTTTAACAAAAAATATTACCATTGACACTTTAATAGCTGCTATCAAAGTCAAACGTATTATATATTTTCCAACCGAATCGGGAAAGATCAAATTTCACACTGCCAAACTTATCCTCTCTTTATGGTTCCTTTACTATTTGCATATTCAAATATTAATTTATCATAAAGTGAAATATATCATGTTGCAATCTTCAAACACCTCCGCGATGTACCACAAGCCCCAATCTAATGATTCTGTCTTTTGTTCAAAGCCAATCGAAACCTACCAGAATTATAAAGTTAAGTTTAGACACTCAAGGATCAGGAAGCCTTACAGTAGTTAATTTGAGCCCCTATCCGTGTTAGATCGTGGATGAACACCGGCTTATTTCAAGCCTTCTCTTTTCGATAAGTGTTCAGAAGATAATGAGGCAGGGGTGTGAATTCGCTCCCATTTCCTGCTCCTGGGACCGCCATTTTAACGTCCCCATCCTACGGACGAGAGTGTATAAACCCAGCGTCTGACCACTTTCTCAAATACTGAGGTAGGCAAAGGCACCCCATTCGACATACTGCAGTGCAGCCATGGCGAACAAAGTTGTTTTGAAACCAAGTGAAGAACAGAAACAAACCCCTTTTCCTAAGTTCACAAACCAGAAATACCAAATCCAAGGAAGACTACTGCACATCACCATTTCACTGCAGCGATTTTTGAATAGGCCAAGAGAATCTGGCTCCTGGCTGAATTTTGATCCTGGAACCTAAAGATTGTGAGGCGGATAAAGAAGTAACGACATTTCACATTTTGTCAGTCATAATTTCTCACCTGCATTACGATCTGTTGCAGTTTTTCTGACAGGGAGTAGAGGCGTTTCTTGATGAAGACACTTGACCCCTCCTGACCTTCCTCTGGAATACTCTGGAGGTCGGTCACGGATTGAAGTGGTTGCATCGGTCTCATCAACTTCTTTCGAGAGCTTGAACTATCCTGGTTCTCTTGATGAAACGAATCTGAATATTCATAGAAATGTTACAATATAGCAGTGTGATTGGAGGGAAGATGACCATATCTGACACATTGCTGCATACTTGCATATTCATGACAAAATTGCTGCTGAAATATTCATAGCAAAAGTTGCAATGCAACAGTGTGATTGGAGGGAAGATGACCATATCTGACACATTGCTGCATAATTGCATATTCATGACAAAATTGCTGCTGAAATATTCATAGCAAAAGTTGCAATGCAACAGTGTGATTGGAGGGAAGCTGACCATATCTGACACTTTGCTGCATAATTGCATATTCATGAAAAAATTGCTGCTGAAATATTCGTAGCAAAAGTTGCAATGCAACAGTGTGATTGGAGGGAAGATGACCATATCTGACACATTGCTGCATAATTGCATATTCATGACAGAATTGCTGCTTGAACGTTGAACAATTTAGGGCAACCTTCATTTTTATAGACATTTAAGAAAACACAAACACAGAACGATTTTTTAAAATTTTCATATTCACTCTTTAGATGAGATTCGAACTGATACGGACCAAAAAAGCCCAAAATTCTTTACGACTCCTTGCCACGTTTTTAATTTCTCTTTTTCCTAACCTTGTGACATCTGGCGTTGCATGGACTGTGGTGGAGACTGGATACCATCGGTTGATTTTGGTTTGGGTTCGTAGATCAACCAAGAGAAGATGCAGGGATCGAAACAGAGAGCGATCCCTCGAACGTCCAGGAAGAGAACCGACAGTCCATCTGATGAAGGGATATGAAACATTGTCACACTCGAGATAAGGGCGTTGTGGTCAAGTGGTTAAGGCAGTGGACTTGTGATCTAAGGATTACAGCTTCGAGTCATGGCCAGATCATTGCGTTGTGTCCTTGGGCAAGGCGCTTTATCTCCATTGCCTCTCTTCACCCAGGTGTATTAATGGGGACTTGCGAGGTAACTTGTAAATATAGTTGCATGCGCCGGTTTGTGGCTGCACCACATGGGAAGCCCCCTGGGGGACACATGGTTGTGGTGCACTGTGGTGCCCCAGGAGAGATTGATTGAATTGTGCACACTTTCGTGTGTAGTGTGACAAGTTACCAATGACCAGGGTTAAGTTGTAAAGTCGTGTGATAGGGCCTTGGCCCTGAAACAAGACTGTAAACCTAATATAATAATAATAATAAAAACAACAACCAAGATCGGATACTGCAGGGGTGGGGGGTCACTTGTCACCGTAGGCCTCACGTACCAATGAATTCTGTCCGTTCACATTTATCTGATCCAAGATGGTGTCACCTCCTTCAACATGGTACCAACGGCTAGTCGACTGTATTAAAACCTTCCGCTTCTTAACTTATCCTGATTGATTTAGATTACGTGTCACACCAGTAATCACCCACTGTACAGTTTGAAATAACTGGCATAAACTCTTCAACCTAGTACTACTTGGAAAGACATGATGAGTTTGAACTCTGGCCAACTAAAGAGAAGGAAACGTTTATGTATGTATATGTGATCTTCCCGCAAGCAGGAACTCGCGAAAGAAGCCATAGAGGCCTTTAGACTCGCAAGCTGACCGAAGCCAATCTCTCGGCACACATCCATTTAACGTCCATGTCTGGGAAGTTGTTATTGAACAACACCCTTGCCAGACGACAAACATTGTTGTCGGCGGGAATCGAACCGGGGATCTCATGACTGGGAGACGCCGGCGTTAACCACTAGGATATACACTCCGCCTTTATTGTTAGATACTCCCTGGTATTCCAAATTGGTAATATAAATGACACTTCTTTGCTTCTGCTATTAATTGGATTATCTCCTGACATGGATACAAAAGATCAATTTCATAAGTGGGACGTTCTGACACGAACATGATACCCTTACCATCTCCATCCTCTCTGAGTTGTTCTCTATTCATCTGAATCGTGAAAGAGACCAAGCTCTCCTCCAGTTCCTCTTCTCTCCTCCCCTCGGAGGGGAGGAGGTGAGTATCCTCTGGGCCCTGCATCAGTGGGGTTGGGGACTCCTTGTTACTCTCTGCAACCATGATAAAGAAAAAATTCCAAGCAGTTAAAAAAAACCAAAAAATCTAAATATAGAAGAAGGCTTGATAAGGAAATATGAACATCTGTGATCTGGTCATAAAACCGACATTGTCATAGAAATGTTTCAAAGAATATTTGAAAAAAATGTATAATTCGATCTTTTTCTACCTGTCAGAGCTAGTTGTGCCTGTTGGACAGAGCCAGCCGCTGCCCAAACAATCTGGTTGATAGTAAAACACACATTCATTCCGGAAAGAGAGCCTTCCAGAACAGCGTGATCTGTCACGAAGGAAAAGAAGAACTAGTGTTGTAACTTTCGCATTATGGATATTATTTTTTCTGGACAGGGTAGATATCGTCCCCCGCCCCCACCCCCCCCCCCAGATACCCATTTTACATATTATTTTGGTCTTTTTGTTGTTAGAGGTATAGGAGGGAACAACTTTTCAGATTATTGTAATTTCATATTGTAGAGCAAACAATTGCAAATTTGTTATCACTTAATGCGACACAAACATCTGTCTGTCTGTCTGTCTGTCTATCTATCAGTTAACATTATGAAATGAATAATTAAGCTAATTTATTTAATCATTTACTAAAAATGGTAATAACTCTTTTTACTATTCTGTAATCTTTCACTAGGATGTAAATGATGTGAAGTGCTTAAATATTCAGTAAAATATAATTTACCCTTTGATTCGATTCGATTTGATTTGTAATAAGTCATTTGATATTTAACTTAATCAACCCATTACACTTATTGTGATGTAATCAGACAAATTATCTAATCATATGTAATAAATTATTTGTTATAGGATGTAATCAATACTTCATATGATGTTCTAAGAAAGTAAGTCAAATATAAAAATAAACCATTCAATTTAAATGTAGTCAATCACTAAAAATATGAGTAATAAGTCACGTAATATGACGTTATCGCTCACAATTTGATGGATGTAACTAACTCCTGTGATACGATGTAACGTGTATTCCAATTATGACATAGTAACAAGTCATAGGTTTTTTTATATGATGTAGTTACCCACCTTACTTGATCTGACATAATCAATCATTACGTATTAGTGTAAATGGATCACTTAAAATGATGTAATTGATGATATCATGTGTCGTAACCGATTCTGGAATACGATACAATAATAACAACTAGCATCATGTTGCCTCTCTTTTTCCCTCCACTGTTTTTTTCTCCTCCATCTCTTTTTCCCTCCACTGTTTATCTCCTACCTCTCCCCTTGCCCTGTTGGTTTCTTCCTTTCTTCTCTCCATCCCTTGTCTACTAATCCCCTTACATCTATCTCTTTGTGTTCACCATGCTCATTAACCTGTCTGTATTCTGTGCTTGTTTTTGTCCCTTCTGTTACTGTTACTTGTCATTTAGCCTTTGAAGAATATCCTGCTAGGATCGAAACGTCTGGCCAACCTACTTTTACACATTCTCCTACACAGGCTCTCTAGTGGATAAGCAGTTTGCTAACAGCTTTATTTTATTTTGAACTAGCATCATGGACGTAACATTTATCCCAGTACTCACTGTTCGTCCCGAAGACATCGTCTACCAGGCTAGACTCCACTAACCAGTCACTTTCATAAGTAGGTGTCATCCAGCTTTGATACAAGTGACTGGCTAGTAACATCTGTGGCTTTGTGGCTTTAAATTGAATCTTCGGTAATTCCACTTGTATTTGGTCCTGTACCTGAGAAGGGTCTTTCCTGTACGGTAAAGAAAAATAACAATAATTTAAAATTTAATTTTCATGCATGGTGATGTAAACCTATTTTAAACTTCAAAGTAAGCAAACTTGACATTTATATTAATGGGTGACACTTGTGGGAGGTTGCATATCGTTCATAATGTTTATTCAAACATTAAAGGGTGTGAGGACTCGCGCAAAAAGAAACGTCTAATGCCGGTAATCTGACCTTGTTTCGACTGAGGTGTAACAGAAGTGTTAGACACCACCATCGATCCCAGAAAATACACACGCAGCTTGCTACTGTCTGTAATTAGACACTAGTGTACAGTCACTACATGCAGCTTTGGTCAATACCCATAACACGGTGTACATAGCAGCGATGGACATCTCAGGTCCAGAAAAAAGATAACAAGGTATCACGTTTCTTTACTGTCTGCATTTTGTAGCAATAAGAAAAAAGCTTCACTTGTAAGCAACGGAAAGTTAACTTTTTCACAGGGTGGCACGCGGTTTGGGGAGAGTCTTCAATGCCTTAAGTATCATTGTGCATTTGGTGAAGCCAATTTTCTCCAAGGCCATTGCCTCTTCTAATAGCAATTGCACGTTAAATTATGCAAACACTTTCGACGCATCTTCAATGACAACCGTTTATTTGACATTAAAGTATTTATCGGTCTCTGTAATCAAAATATTACACATCTTTTTTACTATCTCAACATTTCATAACTCTTTATTTTTTATCCAACACCTTCCTTCAAAGAGATGAAAGTAGTCAGCGACGATTTACATCAGTGTTTTCCCGTTTTGGCTTCATTTCTTTGAGCTCACTAAAAGGCTGATTTTATAACTCAAAAGAAGATTTTTGTGAAAAGGTAATCAAAGCATGCTGTCATACCAGTAAACAGGAAGTGATAACTTCTTTTGATAGGCAGCTGCACTGACTGGCTCCATCAGTCTTCTCTCGACAATCGACGACTGACTCGGAGGAGCAAATCCCTGGACTGGTACTAACAGAAGAGCAGTCTCGAGTCCAAATAGCTATACACAAAAAAAAATATATAAATGTCACACAATCAAATATAAGGCTTTATGCAGATGGTGGATAGGGTATGGAGGAGGGGGGAAAGGGGGCATGGAGGAGAGGGAAAGATTTAAGGTTGAAGGACGGGAAGGGACCCACATTATTTAGGCTTTATAATCAGCCTGAGAGAGGGACATGGTTTATGTAAACATGGCCATGAATATATTTCAAGAGACAGTATTACCAAAGATGGGAGGGGATGGGCTACAGGGGGGAGGGTAGGGGAAGGGCAGAATAAACGGCAGCCTTGTTATAACTAACTACAGATAGGATGTATTGCATTTAACTCACAGATCTTGACGACGAGATACCTCAGAGGATCTTAACAGATAAAAACACAAAGAACTTTTCTCCTACCTACATTACCTTAAACTTGCTGCCCGTAACTTTGTTAAATATATTAAACATGTAAACATATTTCTATCATCATTCTAGCATCTCTTCAGGTTACCAAACACCCTTGCCAGTTTTAAACATCGTACAAACTCGTAAAACAGTCACAGAACGGGGAAACATTTCCAATATTATTAAGATGAGGAACGAACCGGACGATTTAATCATAGACCGAGGGAGCTATTCTTAAAGGAACGTCCTACCTTCACATGGAGGTGTGAGCAACATTCGTGAATGAGATCGCTGTCTGGGACCGGTAGTTTACTGACGGACTTCACCAATCTCCTCGCGTACATCGGAACTATCGTCTGTACGTCGAGACGTTTCAACCGGACGCCGAACGAGGGTAGCGATGACACGGCTAGTGAGACGGGTGGTTCTTTGTCCGAGATTTCCTGTAGCAAAGAAAGAGATGAAAGGCGAGGTTTTTACTTATCACCCCCTTTAACTAGTGCAGAGCAAACCACAACATGGATGAGCAAGAGGAAACCATGTGCAAATTCGTCAAAAGTTGCAATTTCCTGCTGTGCAATGAAAAGATTTCTTCAAGGGAATCTTTCACATTATGGTGGCTATAATCCTTCCCTCTTCCCCCTTTCTCCTCCCCCACGTGATGTTTTAAGTCTTAATATATCATACATAATTCGCTAGAACAGAAAGATATTTGGGATTCTTTTCTCATTTTTCTGACATAGCGTGTTGTTAAGAACAGAGTCTGTACAATATGGGTTTTACTCTAACCTTCCTCCACCTTTTTGGATTCAACTCCTGCCTTAATGAATTGAGCTAATCCCCGCCCCAACCCCAACCACCTGCTCCCTCCCCCACCCTCTCCAAACCTACGTACACGTCCATAGTTATTCTTAACCCACCATCGATGCACAATGAATATACAGATGTCGACCTACACAAACGATTTCTCAAGATATTTCGGGGAAGCAAAAAAGATGACGTTTTTTCCGAATTCTGTGACTTACACAGAGTGTGTTCGGTCCTGCTGTGAACCGGGGGTGCTCTGCAAGGAGGAACTTCACGTCCAGGTCTAGTAAGGAGAATTGAGTTGATCGGGACGGAATATGCTCCTGCAGGGCAGCTACTTGCTCGACGGTCGGGACCGGTCTGTTCTCGTCCACGAGCTCTGGATGGGGGAAAAGGGTCAGAAAACTGTCCATTTATTATTTCTCTTGGACGTCTGTGGAAATATCACTGCAGTTCTACAAGACAGATATTAAGTGTGTGGGTGAAAGTATAACTTAGAGGGGGGGGGGGCAGACGTTTTGAGTTCTAGCAGGATCTAGTGAGACTGAAACAATAAACAAATTAAGGATCACATTAAAACGAGACAGATAACTCAAATTGGGAAGATGAAAATGAATAAAATTAGACTGAAAAAATGGAATAGTATTTGCATAAAACTTGGTCTGGTGACAATTTACATACAGGTACAATGGGAATGAGGGCATGGTCATTAATGTTCTTACTTTAAGAGGTTACAAAACGGATGGGATTAAGAATAACTGCCTCCTCCACATGATTAAAAAGAGATCAAAATTTCTGGGAAAACACAAAGAGAGGCCCTCCCAGCCCCGTATGTAAGGGAAAAGATCTCATCATAAGGTCCCCAGTTCGAGTCTCTCCAAGATTAATGTATGCCGTCCAGTTACAGAGTTGTTGACAATTGACAATTCATAATCATGGACGTTAAATATGAATCTAAGAGACTGACTTCCGTCAGCTTGCGGCTTTGATAAGCCAAATGAGGCTTCTTCGCGAGTGAGTCCTGCTTGCAGGAGGATCTAACATACATACCAGGTTTCTCTTGACTGTAGGGTTCGTATTCATGATTCTGAGCGCTGAACATCAGCTGCTGGAGACGATGGACCAGGGATGAGCTGATCGTTACCTGACACGGAGATAGAGTAAATTTCTTCCACGAAAATTCCTTCCAAGTAAAGATAGGATCCCAAGCGGAGGCAGAGCTGTAACTCTCTGAATCAGACTCTGTAAGATCAAAGAAATATCCGATAAGAAACACGAATATAAAGCCAGATGTGAAAAGAGACTAGAAGAGTTACGTATTAATTTCAAAACAAAAAACAATAATGCAAAAAAAAAAGATTCAACAGATTCAAATTTGCCTCTAACCGCATCTCAATGAAACGTGTTACCATATCCACTCAAGCACCTATTCCCACCCCACCCCCTACCGGAACACCCCTGTTCCGTCCCTGCGATGTATTCGAAAATCAAAACTTGAATCTTGCCTTAAATTACAACTGTCAAGACCATGTAACCTTCAAGCAATTTTGACTGATTCTTACATAATAAATTTTTCAAAAAAAAGAGAGCTCTGAAGGGCAAAATGACAACCCTGGCAAAAAAACAACAGAATGAAACAGTTTTTTAAAGCTTTTAAAGCCTTAAAGCCCAAAGCTTTTAAAGCGACTTTTAAAGCTGACCGTTGTCCTCTTCGAGCTGAACCATCGTAAAGACATAATCAGACCAAAACGCTCCAAACCGAGCCATGCCGTATCGCTCTCCGAACGATTCGTGATGTTCCTCTTGGTCAAGAATGTACGATCCTCTCTTCCCGAGATTCTCCGGACAGACTGGATCGAAGAGCGAACCGGTCAAGTAGTTTAACTCGTGGCTCGAGATGTCTCGATTCCCACAGGAGACAAAGGGTAATAAATCCTGCGACAACAAACGAACGAACGAACAAGAAAAAAAGAGAGAGAAAGAAAAAAATGGAAATTTCAAAGAGATTTTAAAAACAACATCCATGATGTAGCGGGGAATAGTTAATAACGACAAATTTTTATACAATCTGTGCAAAGAATGTAAAGCAGTTTCTGTACGCATGAAAAAAAAAATCCCTATTAAGAGAAAACATTCAAAAGGACCCCCCCCCACCCCCTTACACTTGTCTCTCCATCTGTTCCCTTTCTGACTCACGAGAAGTCAATATGGGAATTGGCTAATGATCACCATCTCCAAAAGATCAGAATCTGAGGCAAAAAACAAACCTTATGATGAGAGGGTAGGCTTACTAGGCTACTTACTACTGTTAGTAGCAAGCCCCTGTCAGAGGGGCACATCCACAGGGCCCAGGGTCAAATAAAAAAAAAGAAAAAAAAGAAAAGATACTTGTAAAAATACATCAAATGGGAGGGTGAAAAAATATGAGATAACAAAGAAGGAATTATTTGGGAAAAAGGACATAAAAATTCTCATTTTTATTATATATATACTTGAGAAAAATAGAGGGACCCTAACGCCCCGGCCCGGCCCACAATTGGCACTGCACGGGGATAGCTATCGGTTTGTCTCGGTAAGCATGCACACAGTGATGGTACTCGTATTGATCTTACCCGGTCATCGTCTAAAGTGATGTTGAAGTCATCTACGCCACAGGTACAATTAGCAAGGCCTTGGACGGACATGTGGCTCAGACCGAGTTGGACGTTGAAGAAAGCCAGCCCCTGCATCATAATTTCCAGAGACATGCCGTGACCGGTCAATTGAAGAAATGGCTGCACATGTAGCTTTCTGGAAGAACTGAATGGTCCGCCGGAGTTTGTAATATCACTCAGCTGAAATCAAATGTGCAAACGTCGACACAGATATTAACGGAGAAACTTAGGCGCCAGTTACTGACGGAGACGGTCTCTCGGTATCACTTCTGTACCAATGGAAGCGATACCAAGGAATAATTAAGCTTCTCTGGTAACCTGTGCTCTAGCTATGAACTGAATCAAGAGCTACTTATCAGTTTCCTATTGTTTTTTTTTATATTTCATATATATAGATATTCTTTTTATTGTCCTTGAAAGTTGCTATTGAGTTTTAAAGTTCAAGATTTGCTAGACAAAAACTGTTTTATGGCAGAACATTGGCAAAAGAAGAAAGCACAAGTCTTAGAAGCAATTGTGAGTTTTAATTGGTTTGAATGTCTAACTAGTTGGTAAAAAATATGAGTGTTAGCAAAACTAACATATTTGATTTTCAATTGAAGATTTAAGAAAAAAGACAAAAAAATTGTATTTTGAAAAAAAAAGCGATCTAGTGCAAGTCTTATCTGTTAATTTTTACAATTTTATTTTTGTCATTGGTTTTAAGCTTAAGTGTGCACTTACTGTACAACACACACATTTTACACCAGTAATTTTTTCTTCTCTTTACATCGTCAAAACTAAAACTTAATCAATGCCAATAAATCTTGTATACAATAAAAATATGTTTGATGTAGAGTTTGTTGTCATGGTCGTGATACCTTGAAGGTGAAACTGCCTTGTTGACAGTAAAATCCGACAGATATGATGGGATCCTCTTTGCTCTTCTGACTCAAGCTTTCTTCATCCTCATCTTCATCATAACTAAATACTTCTGGAACAAGAGACCACGCCCAGCTGCTCCATCCTTCTTCGTTTTGCCCTCTTTCAAGCAGGGATGAAAGCGCTATTCCCACAAAAACAACAAAAAAGGAAAAAAGCAATACCCAAATTTGAAATTTCAAACAGAAACATCTTTGCAATACACAAAGAAAGTTACAGCCAACTCATTCTTATAAGCATACAGGCTAGACTGCAGTATGTCTAGGTAAAGTGTTTAAATTTTATTTTATTTATTTAATTTTTTTTTGCGGATCTGAAGTAGCTGTAATAACATTAATGTAACAAGACTTACAATATAATTTCTGTCAAATTTCATTCCAGGAGGGAAAATTTACTAGACATTCAAAGAAAAGAAAGAAACACTAAACACAGCCAGATACTTGAGATTATATCTCTGCATTTTAGGTGTTACAGTTTACATAAGTATAAACCACATGCCCATCCCTATATAGAGACTGCAATGCATACTGTTTATATATATATATACAAAACTGATTTCTTACCTGCAGAAGGGTCGTGCAGACTCGGCTCCACGAGGTCCGTCTCCTTCGTAAGTAAACCGGGTTCGGGTGGGTCGATGGTCCCGTAATACAAGGCCAACAGTAACTGAACGAGCCTGATGTACATCGGCAGCTGCGTCTCTGACAGCGAGAGGTGCAACTCCTCGCAGAAAGTGCTCACTTTGATGATATTCGCAAACCTCGCATTTAGACTCTCGAAGGTCATATGAACCCTGGTCGTGAGATTCCAGTGAAAGATCACCGGCTCTTGGTAGACGTCGATTTTGCCGCTGGCGTTTCTTCTGTCCAAGCAGACGGTGACGTCGGAAAATGCGCAGAGTCTCCTCAAGACCAACTCCGGAAGAGCGAGTTCCACGAAGGCTTTCTCCCAGGCTTCGTTCACCGCGAACGTCTCCACGGATTTGACGTTGACCGATAAAACGATGTCCTCCTCCACGTATTTCAGGATCAAGTTATTGATGACGATACGGACATTGTTCGCGATCCGGCGTGTGAGAGATTGGATATAGCTCGGGGTCAGCTCTGACCCGGCACCGGGTTTGGGCTTCTTCGTCTGGAGGACGGCCGGTTCCTCCTCCTCCCCACCCCTGCTGCTGGCGGTACTCTCGCTCTTGTTGTCACCGGTGGCAGCATCTTTCAACTTGAGGACAAACTGGATTGTGTTAATAGTTATGACAGCCGGCTCCGATCCCAGAGAGGTCCACGGAATGTGTATCTTTAACTCGTGGATATGCCCGCTTAGGAAACTCAACGGCAGGTTACCCAACTCCTTCTCCAGAACATCTAGCCTGAGATCAAGTTTTGCTAAGACGAGATCCCCACCCCATAGAGAGACTTGAAGATCTTCTGGCTTAATGTTCTTGATGTACTTGTTAACATAACTCAACAGGTACGGAGAAAGATACGACTCAAGCATACTGGATGTGGAAATTGACTTTACCCTCTCTTAAAAGGCCGGTGCGGTTGTAGAAATCTTGTCACTTTCATCCTTTCAATAAAAGAAACAATAACAACAAATAAATTGACATCTATTTTTCACATTAAACACATCGGACTGGATAGCTTCTAAACAGATGACATCTATCAATGACAGTGTCTTTCAAATTTTCCATATTTTAAGTTCTCGATACAAAGCTCTGATAGTTATCTACTATCTACTATCTGGTTGTTATGTTTTAGTTATTCTGGTAATTAATCAAAATTCAAATGTTTACTTCAAACATTATAACTATCTCAGCTTGTATTAAAAAGCAACATAACAAAATTTCCTTCCCATTTTCAGCCATTTAGTGTAATCTGCATATTGATGCGCTTTGTTCTCACAGTATACACAGAAGTTTAATCTCAAACCAATAATTGATATCTAAAGTCGGCAATGCTTGCAAGAAGTTTTTAATACTTAGATGACGTAACATGTGAGTTGTGAGATGTCAAATGCAGACTTTCCAACATTGAGGAAAATTTATGAGTGTGATCAGAGGCAGTGGGGGAGGGGTCTTTGGAAAAATTTTCGTATTTTTGACTGCCTAGATGCAAAATGGTGCATTCTTTTTCAGTTTCTCTGAGTAATTTTATACTGAGAATTTCATCATCATATAAATATTATTGAACTCAACAAGCATGACAATTCTCAACAAAGACTTTTCTTGAATCGATGAAAATAATCACTTGCTAACATAATTGAACATTTATATCGGATATTGGAGCGCACTTCTCAATCTCTAGCTAGCGTATGCGTAGGGGCACTTATCGGTTAAACAGTGGATGCTAGACGAAACCAAAAATATTTTAATTATGCCTCTAACCTGATTTTAGACCTAGGTTTATATGGATTTCGCTCCATGGTTGCACACACGGTTTTTCGGAGATTGTTTGTGGATTGCGTGTGATAAAGTGCACATAGCGTGTGAGCGTGTGAAGGGCTGGAAATGCGTGTGTCACACGCCAAATGCGTGTGACTTGGAATGTCTGCAAATGACATATTTCTACTATCACATAATATTTAGGAGTATTTGTGTTTTGCAAAACTATGTCATTGTTGGTCATTTGTGTACATTCTGAACAAAATAGCTCTTAAATGTATGTGCATAGTATTACCAATGACTAAAATGTGCACAGTGTGGAGGAAGAAGTTCCGTTTCATTAAATGAGCTAACTTTACAAAATTTAAAACAAACAGGAACCTTTCAAAGGTATCACAGGCCAATTCAAGACATATAACTGAGCCTAAAATGCAAGTATAAATTACATTGTCATTAGCATATAGCATACTGTAGTGAACCCATTAAATACTGTCTGGGCCTTTAATAACGATAATATTTTCCATATAAACTGCTGCAGCTTCCAACTACTTCATTGCAACTATCATCCATAAATTACAGAGGCCACTGGTGGCTTTCTGGTCCGATCAACAGTTTTTGTTTTAGTATTACGAACATGACGCACAATCAAAACAATACATCGCGCAACTAATACACGTGCTTTTCACACATACGATTAGATAATTTATTATTATTCACATTCACGTAGACTAGCTTTTATTACCTTTTGTATTTTTACGCGCTACAACAATAAAATTGATCTTTGCTTCCAATTCCTTCAATATTATTTGCTTTGGTCCTTTATCACATGATTATCGGGTGAACAATGAAATGACGAAAATGTGTTTTGCCTCCGTGGAATCTTTGCACAGTTGACCATAATCTGAAACGAGAAACTTGCTGAACTGATGTCTTAAGAAAATGTCAAATTGTATTGAAATTATCATGACCCGTGAATATCTGATTTTTCGTTTGATTCCATGAGAAATGACCACGGTAGGGAAAACCTAAATCAGACCAGTCTCATTTGTGGGAAAACAGGTAATAAACATCTCCCGGCCTCGATTTCCCCGTCCCACTTCCCGGTCCCACTTCCCCGCCTCACTTCCCGGTCCCACTTCCCCGTCCCACTTCCCCCTCCCCTCCCATTTCCCCGTCCCACTTCCCGTCCCACTTCCGTGCCGGCGGGATTCCCTAGCCAGGCTATAGTTTAGATGACGATTGCAGCAATTATATTCAGGCTGTTAATTTCAAGTACCCTCTTGGCCCGGTTATGCAAGGTAGTCAGGTTGGGCACACGGAAATTTGATTCGTGATGGGAAAGCTTTGTATTTCGCTTTCACCAGGGAGTTGCATGTCTGCCGGGCATGCTTGCATGTTACATGACACCATGTTTGAATGAAGGGCGCCAGCGAACTCATTCCCCTGAAGTTGATCACCAGGCGCGTAGCCAGGAATTTGCCAAGGGAGGGGCGAAAATTTAGGCAAACTATCAGAGCCGTAGATTCGGCATTGCAAACTATCTAAGCGTAGCGCCACCATGATTAGCGCGAAGCGTACAAGAAAATTTTGGCTGAAAATGCCTCCCTGATCGTTGGAAATGGCACTTCACAGGCCTTGTAAGTTACATCTTAGCATTTTTTCTTTTGAAATTACTAGCGATATCATAAAAACATTAATTTTTTTTTTTAAAGATATGCTCAAGGGGGGGGGGCCGGCTGCCCCCTTCGCCCCCCCCCCCTTGGCTACGCGCCTGTTGATCACCGACAGGGCTTGTATCGTCTAAACAACTTTATGTCTGTTAAATTTGACCCTTAATCTAGACCTTGCTAACCTCTGCGGAGAAAGGAAAAAGTCACAAACTTATTCCTCTCATAGTTATCGCCGTGAAAAAGTGCAATTTCCAGTGGAATAGAAAATACTTCGCATAGGTTAATAAAAAAGTTCATAGGGTGTTTAATGTCTTCAATATAGCCAGAATAAACATTCTCTGAATTTACATGAAATATTCTTCTTTTAAGGCATAAATCAGATTTTTTTTTTGTCCAAAATTCTGTTTTGAGAGGACAAAGTCAAACGAAATGTTCTAGCGTTTCATTTTCGACTTTGCAAAAGAACCAAACTGGAGGGGGGGGGGGGCTGTAACTTTAATTTAAAAAGGTATTGGTATCTTATATTCTATGAATAAAACGAAATTGAAAATATTGTTTCTTATTGTCACCCTAACCGCAACTAAAGGAAGAGTTAAAACATCACTCCAGCGGTAGTCATTAGTGCTGTCTTGTTCCCATTTGGAAATAGCCTTTGGTGAAACAGTTATATGTAACCCGAGTGATACAAGAAGATGTAGTATATTTAAAAAGCCTTTAAATATTACCATTTGGTTGATAGGTAGGTCTTAAGTTAAATTTCAATGCCCTTGGGATAGCTGAAATTATGCCAT
>KN885701.1:0-13415 GCA_000934455.1 Apostichopus parvimensis | reverse complement strand
CAGCTACATTCAGCAGCAACCAATATCCATCATAAAATAAAATATATTCAAACTTGCATTTTTCATTGGCACATTAATGTTGCACTGCAAGAAGCTTGATGCTCATGGCTTGAAATATTTATACAGGGTAAAAATCACTTAAGGAAAAGAGAGAGAGAGAGAGACAAGTTCCCTGCCCCCCCCCCTGCCCCCTGCCACTTTTTTCTTCATTGTGCTAAATTAAATGATTAACAATAGCAATGACCACTCTAACCACTTAAGAAATGAACATTCTATGGTAGTATATCACATTTGTTTTCATTTGTAAGGGTGAGAAGGCAAAATTGAACCAGGCAAAGTTAACAATCTTTGAAGGAAATATCACCATTTGTTTCATGTAACATGTGAGTTTGAGAGCCATATTGGATATGACTAGAAACGATTAGTGTGCTTTTAACATCCTCTTTCCACAGCAGTACAATATGATTAGTTCTTGCATATAATTATAAATATGAAAATGATATTACAGATTAGGTTTTCCAAGTCACCACAGTCTATTTATAACGACAGGCTGTAGAGAAGTCTGTTTGTAGTTTCTAGTTTAGAATAATATTTACATATTATTCCATATAAAATAACAAACACAAGGAAATTAACAGATTGGTGCAATATGACTGTTTTTACAATTGATGATTTTGTAGAAGTGGTAGAAGAATGACGTGGTTAAGTCAAGAAAAAGAAAAATGTAGTAATGCAACGACACTTTGGCTGTACAGGAAAGGATGTACTTAGGTTGCTACATAATAAACGAGGTCACAGAAACTGGTACATAAATTTATGAATATTCACTTCTTTTTATGTAATAATTGTGTTTGACTGCATAAACTATGCCGACCCTTAATTATGCGTTCATCACAATCGACAGAGATTGACGTTATGGTAAAATCATTTTAGGTTGTAAAAAGTAATGCAACACCCTAGGATACGATATTTTGAAATATATGAAACAGAACTGTAAGATGACATCCATGTTTTACTGAATTCTTCAAGCAGGCTGCTATCTCCTCCACAGAATGTAAATCTGCTGGTGCACATTATATAATAGCAGTGTAATTTTCGAGATGAGTTTGTTAACCAACAGAGACGGCTACTCTGGCTATGTCTAAAACACTGGGTTGCCGTTGCAGTTTGAGTTCTCTCATGATTAGACATGTACTATTGTTACTGTGTTGTAATAACAGCACAACAGATGTTCAAACAGTCTGTTCTTGATCAAAACAAGTACCAACATGTGTAGCCTAGCCTACCAAACACTAACATAGTGGAGGTACAAAGCCTCTACTAGTTTTACATATGCATAATAGCATAAAAGCATATAACAGCATAATAACATTTAGTGCCATCAACTGTTGGGCCTGACTGCTGGCTAATTGTGACTTTTAGGATTAAACTATTAAACCACTGATATGGATGTTTGAACAGCATATGCAAAGTAACCTAAGTGAAGGGATTATGAAAGGTTGTCAGCTACTTGAATGTTTCATCAGTTGGTGATACAATCACACAAGGTATATGGTAGCAATAGTATAAACTTGTATTTTGGTATTTGAAGTGTACTTTCTAAAAAGCTCAACTACAAACACTACAGATGCTTACTTTGTGAAATCAATAAAATAGCCAAACACTTTATATGTCACTTTCAACATGCTGGAACACACATGTCAATTTGATGAACTGTACATGGTCTGATATAGGTCAAAAGGAAGAAGAATATAACTTGGTAAACCGATAACTTGGTAACAATAAACATGAGGCTATGTTCTAAACTAGTTAACTTTTGTGATAAGTATGGCTAGTATACAGCAATGTTATATTCTATTGGAATTATTTTATATAGTACAGTTGGTTGTTAATTTCGTGAAAATGATACCAAGCTCTGCCCCTGATATATATATAGATTCTCTAGTTTGAAATCATCGTCTTATGCAAACAACTGTTTGAGCACAGAACTCTAACCTTAAAATCACAACTGATTATCGCTACGGAGTAACAAAACTTCTTCATAAATGTTAGACACAATAGCTGTGCTTCAAAATTGGCAAAACACCCTGGATATACAGCAATTACAAAGATAAAAGGCACCACTATATACCAAATGTAAATGGAAAAATATGAACAATAAAGATCATTAATCATGTGAATAACAAAATGGTCAGGTTTCAGAATAATGCATTTACATGACCAAGAAACTATGTAAAGGGTAGAAAACGTTATCAAAGTATATGATTTACTTTAACATATAAAGTATATCTATAGCCCTTGAAATCTTGAGTAAAGATTTGATACTGACATTGTTTACTAGGTGTACATGCAGAATAAACTTAAAGACCAGTCCTTTTACAACCCTCAAATTCACATAAATCATCTGCATGTAATGATAATAAACAAATGCAAGTTTTTTTTGGCTTTTTCTCCACAGAGGCTGACATGCTGACATACCATTGCAGAAGATGCGACTGTAAAATGAAATATATTGATATACACAATGGATGTTTATCCTTGATCTATGCATTAATTTAAAGCCATGACATGATACTTGAGGGACAACAATCAGTCACTCACTGAAACTTTATGTCTATATTAATTGGGGGGGGGGGGGAACCGCAGGGAACCTTTTTGCGAATACAATCACTCGCTTTGAGTAAAATGTTCGCTGAAATCCATGCTGGCAAATGACCAGCTACCATGTGTACTGTTAGAACACCCAATGTTTACAAACAAAGCTTTGTCAATCAAGCCATGTTCAAACAATGGACTATCAGTTCAAATTTAACACTGTGTGATTTCATAATCATGGACAAAACTATCAATATATAATTCTGCAAGTAGCAAAGGGTTTCATACAGTGAGTGATCATTTTTGAATATCACACACAAACTTTTAACTGTTTCTGTCAAACAGGTCGCCAAATTTGTTTATTCAAATTAAAGGAGAAAGGCACATAATTTTGTGCATTTAGGATTGAACAAACATGTGAAAAATTGTCTCCAAGCACACAGGTGCAAAGATTTAAATAACCAATAGCTTTATCAAATGTCAACATATAAGGAAGACACTATGCATGTTCTCTCCATTTACCAATCCACTAATCTGTAAACGTTGCCTCAAAGGATGATGCCATGGGCTGGCAGTCTAAGGAATAATTGTAAATAAATATTTAATTAACTCAACCAATTGCCAGTGCAACCTGTTACAGGTGTGGTGCATTACAATATGATACTTTAAACCTTTTTCAAATTTACTGTTCAAGTTGG
Source organism: Apostichopus parvimensis (assembly GCA_000934455.1). NCBI lineage: Eukaryota > Metazoa > Echinodermata > Holothuroidea > Aspidochirotida > Stichopodidae > Apostichopus > Apostichopus parvimensis. The sequence continues at coordinate 10,122 of KN885701.1, read as the reverse complement.
AAGACTAAAAGAAGTTCACCTTGTAGTGTATCAACTTCTGTGGGCTTGGGTCCTGGTTCCGTGTACTATGGTTTGGTATAACAAAGTAACTTATTTACATGACTGACATTTCTGATGATGTAGTAATACCTTCACAGACTACGAAAATGAAAAAAAAAAAAAAAAAAAAACGAAAATAGTGGTCAATGTGACAAATTTACAAAGCATTTAGAACTCACAGTTACTGGGATGTGGATTTCCTATGAATAACTATGAAATGAGTTGTACAAGACTTGAGGGGTAGGAAGGGTTACTGCACATGCAAGAATGGTTTGACAATAGACAGTATAAATAACACCTGCCGCATGCAAGTAGCCAATGAAGGGATTACCAGAAGCAGTTCCGGAAGAGTAATATCCATTTGGGCAAATATAGTGGCTACAACTTTTGTTTAAAGGTGAATAAAACACCAACTGATCAGTGAAGGAGGTACAGATGAAAGATTACAGCATTAATTCCAGTCAATTTCAAGCAGTTCTAGTATTTAGATTCTCATTCTCACAGCCAATTTTAAGTTGGAGCCCCAGATGATGACAACTCCTTGCTTCTCGGCCTCATGCCTGTGGAGTACACACTTCTCAACTTCATACCGTTACCATGGCTACACACGCTATGATTACACTGCCCCGTGGGAGCTGCTCCTGTTCCTCTCATTTTGCATGCAAGGTTTTCGCTCAAACCCAACCTCCAGTCAGTTTCATGAAGAGCTCCTCGTTCAGTGTCTGGTTCTGGTCCGGCGATCTCATGGAGAGGAATATGTAGCCGCCGATGAATTCGTGGACAATCTTACAGTCGGCGCTGTGGCAGGAGAACTGAATCTTCTCCTCCTCCATCTCGACCATCACCTCCTTCACCTCCCAGTTCACGTGCCACGCGGTCATGGTGCTGTACCTCCAGGTCTTCTGCGAATCTCCCGAGTTGATGTCAAACTTGATCAGTCTGTTATGTGCTACTCCAAACAGTTCCTATAAATGAAGAGCAAAAAATTTGAGAAAGAAAGTTCACAAAATCATTACAAACAAGTATATTCTTTTTCACGTAATGTTATGGAAGACCGATCTTTGTAGCGGCTGGATGAAACCATTTGAAGAATACAACACCCCTCTCTCCCTCCATATCCATCTTTAGAGCAACATAGGTATGGTGTTTGCATAAGAGAACACCCCTTCCCCCTCTACAGGGCAACCAAATAACAGCTTTCTAGCATAAAACATCACGTAGTCTACAAGTATCCTCACTTTAGATCCCTGTAGATGTTGTCCTGGTTTATGACCATTGTCCTGATAACTGGAGGTATATTTAACCACTAGATGGTAACAGTAATTCCTCCCCCTTCCATCAGTATAGTTTGTACCAAACTTCAACCTAATTTGAAATTCTAGAATAGATTCCCCTCGTAAACATGGAACCTATGGATGTCCTTACAGGCAACCTAGCCTCTCTCTATAATTGAAAGATGCATGCGTTCATTACATACCTCTTTCTTGCTGTTCCTGAATTTGACCACAAAGTAGGTAATACCATACTCTGGCAGAGCCTGCCATGCCCGGATGAAGCTCATCTTGGACTGACTGGTCGTTTGAATTCTGACACTACCATGTGCCTCCAGAATCTTGGTAGCAATCTAGGAACAAGTTAAGGGTAAAGAAATAATACACATGCCCATTGGCATAAAAATCAAGAAGAGTAAATCCATTAAATTAAAATCTTACACTGCGTATCATCTGAATAACGAATGCAGAACAACCAGCACGTCATGAAGGGGTGGAGAGCCAATTGGCACAATTTTCTGCTAATACCACTCTAAACTGTGCTCTAATGTAATGCTTTGAAGCACCCCTTACTGAGAGTATTAACAGTTCTAACAAGGATAATCATACTGCTCATACTGTCAGTATAAGTGCTTCAAAGCCTGACATGAAGGTACAGTGTATAAGAAATGGTCTCAACTGTGTGAGACTGTAAGAGTAAAGAGATGTGCATGGTGGTTGGGTTGGGAGGAAGGGCTATCGACTCACTTTTGCTTTATCGTATCTGCAAGGCAAGGCATCACGTACATACACAAACACACACGGTTATACATGCACACACACACACACACACGCCCACAGTTATACATGCCCTTGCCATCACACAGAGTTGTTTGCCTTGCTCTACAATCAGTTAGATGTGAAGCTTTGTCTGTACTTCCTCATGATTTGTTGCTATTTGTTCGCAAGTCTCTTTCCAATACGAGTGGACAACGCAGCTATCTTCATACGTCCAGTACAAGGTTATCTCACCTGACTGCGTTTGTATTTCTTCAAGTAACGTTGGGAGACGAAGCTCTCTGGCTGGAAGTCAGGGACATCACTGGGCATAGTCGGTGTCACTGAGTTATGAGACCCCTGTTGCATCGCTAGGAATGCTTGGATACTCTGAAGCTCTGTGTTGTAGGTACTGTCGGCCATGGTCTTACCCTTGGAGGCAAGACGACAGGCAGCCATCCACTTTGAATATTGTTCAGCCTGAATAAGGAACAATAAAGAGTCTAGTCATTTACAATCCTAGAAGCGATCAAACTTTTTCATAAGTAGCACTTGACATAATCAAATCAGTCTGTGATATTGCTCTCTTTGCTCAGGCCTAATACTCAGATTTAACTTATGGACAAGCAGCTAGAAGGCATTACATCATAACAATGGGCAAATAAAAACCAACATTACATTAACCCATCAGCACTTTGAGAGATTGTAGCACAAACATTTTAAAAATACCTCAAATCATAGGAAAGGTGAAGCCATGAAATGTAAGTTTACACTGCATTCATTTGCTTGAGTTAAAAGACAGTATGTGAGGAGAAGAGCTTGGGCAACAGTGTCTCAAAGCTATGTGATTGCTTAAACATAGGTATAAACAGAAACTCAGTAGAGTTAATATGATACGATGTGGCATATTGATCTATACAACAAAGAAGGGCAATGTTTTCACCCCAGGGTTGGAACTCACTTCATACAATTTTATATTATTTTAAGTGTATGCTGCTGGTTCAAATCTATTCTTGGAATATTTTTTGCTGATAACACAAATTGCTGTTTTTGTGCCGGTTTTTTTTCTAAGGCAAAATCAAACCATTCAATAAGTTCCTTTCAAGAATGTCTTCAAACAGTTGCAAAGTAAACTATATACTGGTAAATCAGTGAGTGCACCTGACCATGACATAACAATATACAGATAAAACAATTTACTGGTAAACATCCTATAATATGGTTAAAATGAGAACCAAGTGTCGATACATAAAATAAATCTGTGTGAGTGATGAAATATCTTAAATGTTACAAACATTGAACCAAGTATAAAGCATGTGAAGCCAGACGTCCAACCATATCACTTACAGTATCACAACGAAGCCACAATTCAGTCTGACCTTCAGCCAGAAGTTTGATTCCAAACTTTCCTCCAGAAATGTTCACGTCCGGGGAGACTTCACATCCTGGGAAGAAGAAGAATACAAATGGTTGTTAAATACACAAATGAAGGAGTCACATAGAAAGTAATCAAAGTATTGCAATTTCTTTGACGAGCAGGTTACATCCATGAACCCTCCACCAAAATTTTCATCAAAGACACTTGAACTGGAGGGCAAAGGTTTATGCAAGACTGTGGCTGTTTAAATTAATCACGATGCAATTAAGCTGAGAAAGAAAAAGCCAGGCATTTCTTTCAGTGAGCCTTCCATAGCCACCACTTTTAAATGCTAAAAAAGCACATAAGAGCTGTGGTCTCAATATGAAGCAAACCATCCCTACAGCTCATAAAGAGTCTCCACATTGTCCAACAAACGTTCATCAACACTTTGTCAATCAATTCCAAACAAAATTCCAAACAATAGGACACATCATTACAAAGTTAGTTTGATTAAATTCTTTCTCTTTTATTATGAGTAGAAGACATCCTGTGTTTTTTTATATTTTCCGGGGACGCAGATCCAGTAGTGAGATTTGTCAAGTCCATGATAACCAGGACTGTGACTTGCCATTCATAAATCTCTCTACAGTAGTAGAGACATGTATATTTCTGTGTGTTGAAGTTTACAACCGTAGAGGTGGCTGTGATTATTGACTGGCGAGTCCTTGAATTGCTCGGTGCACCGTCGCTCGTACGCTCTACTCACCTTTCAAGTTTAGTTTCTGCACAGGGGTGCCAGAGGTGTCATCTGAACTCTTGTACTGTGTCAGGTGTGTGTCTCGGAAGATAAAGTAACCACGCTTCATGCTCTTCAGGGTAAACTTTTTCGGCCTGTGAAAAGACAAAAGTAAGATATTAACAAATTTAACATACAAATGGTATTAATTCAAAGCTAACTACAGAATAATAAGAGTATAACAATTTCTCCCACCATGCAAATGAATATGGATATTGGAGAACTATCTCACAAATATGTCAAATGACAACCAAATAATTTCAATGCTTTCTATGAGTTGAATCATTCAATCGTTTACCATGCAAACATAGGCTATGTAAAGTTGACTTTAAAGAGAATGTTCTTGACTCTAAATGATTTCTTTTGATGCTGCCAAATATGCAAACCGTACAAATGAATCCCTGACACTGTTCATCTGTTCATACACTTGGAGAAATACTCAAGAAAGCTACATGTGGTTGGCATGGCGACATTCGTGATTAAATCTTTCAGGTCATAATATGAAAGCAAGATAACATCAGGCGACATGCAAGCAGGATAAGAAGAAAGATGTAGTTTATAATGGGACAAGGTGCTTTAAGATAAGTGATGGGAACAGTCCAAACACTTGCTACCGGGTTCCAGTTTTATCATTTAGGTCTGTCCCCTGGGTACTGCGTTCATGGCTTTCTTTGAAATGTACTACTCGGCTATCAAAATCCTGATGTTACACCGTATGCACAGTTATGTGTGTATCCTAATACTATGACCAACTGGTTATTGTTATCTGTTATAACTCATTTGTTATGCAAAGTATCAGCAATCTATGTTAACTACTATTGCATATCACAAAAAAAACACTTGTGATATTTTCAACCCGTCCAATTTAGTGCCGAAGTTTCGGCACTTAACTGGTACCACACCAATTAACTTACTCTAGGGATGTCCATGTAAATACAACCTGTACTCTCAGCGACATGCAGCTCAAAGGCTTAAGGTTACTTTTAGATGAGTTGGAAAATTCGCAGACTACAGTATACACATAGCATGAACGATACAGTTGATAACAGTAACATATTTTCACCTAAACAATATGCTTTTGCTTAAGACCACTTATATCATCATCAAGAAGGAAGGAAATATCAACAAAACGATGACATTACAGGAGAATACAAATACTTTCTCCTTTGCATTATATTGAATTAAAATGTATCTGAACATTGAGAACTAGGATGGTGAATTTTGTGATAGCAATTGCAATTTTAAGGACCAGATAGTAATGGACTTGGATGGTGTAGTAATTTATGGCCGGTATCGCAGGTTCCCGTTCCCATCACTACTAAGATCGATGCATGTTACGAGTACGTACATACTTTTTGCAAGAAACTTGACTTTTAAACTGCAAAGTCACAGATGACAAAACATGGAGAAAAAGAGACAGCTTTGACAATAAGATTAAACCTGGGAAACATGAACACATATGGAACATGCTCTGAGCTACAGGTAACACACAAGTGGCTAATTTATCACTAGCCTGCATTGTATCACAACTAATGCCCTCATGTGGGGCAATGGAAATATGAACTGTTGGTATCTACATAGTGAATGACAGTTGAAGATTATTAGTGACAGCTGTATGTGCCTTAAACAAGCGGGGAAAGAAAACCAAGAAAGTCAATGTTGTTGAATTTATGTGAAGTTATATGTTACTAAACCAAAGAACCTTACTTGAGACAAAACAAATGGATCACAGACTCTTCTAAAAATACACTGCAAATATCCTAACTCAGTGAGAATGAAAGTCAAGTTAAAAACTTCTTGAATGGTAAGTTTTCATATTGCTTGTGAACAGACACACTAAATTAACACCTCTGGTCTATTGCAAACTGCAAATTAATGTTTTCATTATCGACTTAGCCAATGGTCACAATTCCCCGAGACACTAGGACGCAGATAAAATATTTATACTAGTTTAAACTATCAGCCATATCAATCCAATGCCTTGTCAAAGAGAAAGAATTCCAAATGGAAAGATTATATGTTTCAAATGAATGAAACTAAATTAGACATACCAAACTTGATGTCTGGTTAATGACTGTTTCCCGATTGGTAAAACTAGGTTAATGCAATAGTTTATGATGTTAATCTCCACACTCGTTTTGTCGTATGTCTGTAGTGAAATCTTGGGCAACTGATTTGTAATACCGACAAGGTATTACTTGTGTAGCTTTGTTAAGCAGTGGTATGCACTATGCGTGGCATTTTCAATGGTTCCATTGTAGGTAATAGGAAGAATAGCAGGAGAGAGACTGATACGAATGTGTTGAAAAGTGGAACAGACAACTTCATTTGTGTATATGGAGAGAAAGCCACTGTATACATGTATGCATGACCAATTTCCAACTGAACACCAAAATGTTGTCCTTTTTCAAGTAAAATTACCCCTAAAATAAGATTTTTCTATGGCAAGGATGGAAAGAGTTTCATCTAATTAGCCCTTAGACTCATTAGGTACAACACATGGTATCTTTCACAATGTTAGTATGACGATGCCATATTGAGATTGAGTATTATTAAAGAAACATATATTTGATGCCATAATACAGATAACTCAAATGGGCCTACCCCCCTTATCCTGCATATGAGCTGAACCGTATACATATTCATGAGCGGTCTCACAGTCAGTTTTCCATTTATTTTTTACGTATACATAAATCACTGCACTAAAAGAGAGAGAGAGCTGAATGCCTGATTTATAACATCTTCATTGGTTGCAGTATTACTGTAGAGCTTTTAGCTGGAAATTTACATTGTAACCTTATCTGGAAAGCATATCTGCTGATGCTGGTAAGTCTTAATCACAATGGTAGTGTGCCTACCCTGTTCAGCGTGATTAAGAAAATATTATAATAAGATTACATTAGAAGAGAAAGCTAACAACCAGCACTAGATCAAATACGATAAACAAACAGCGACAACGCATACTTCTTCCCCATTAGAAACGTTTGGTAGTCTGTTTCATTTCGTCTTCATGTAAATAGGGGGCAATTCAAGGTACCATACTTAGAATGTGTTATTCTTCACACTCAATCAACATGGCTCACAATATCATCTGGGAAACTGAGCAAACTCTCCCTGTCACCTAGTAATACATCATACAGAACAACATGGTATTTGAAAGCAAACAGTTCACCCTTCACATCTTTTTTTTTTGGGGGGGGGGAAGACTTTTGATAGGAGTCATCTTGCAAACAAGACAGTGGACACAGATGGTTCATGACAGCTTCCAATTTTTTTAGATCATGAATTCATTTCATTTCATATCAAAGATATCCTGAGATTGATATATAAAGTTACCTGGTAGAACGTTTTCACATGTTAACAAGGAAAAGGAAAATCTGGTAGCTCTATGCATAATCCTAAAATTGACTGTCTTGGATCAATTTAACAGTGATCCACTTACCTACCTCGGTACTACATAAATGCACTCTACCGTGTCATAGTTAACTATCTAGCACTGTCTTTTTAAACTATCAGTCACTTCCTATCTACTGCCCCCATTATACCACTTTTTGTAGAGAGTGCTTAAGTTAAATGGATATGGGTAGGTGATTAGGGACCAAAACACATTAGCGTTCACTCCTTGCTCCAAACAATACACTGGTGAATACATGGTGAATTTTATCAACACTCAATACTGTCAATGACGTCCGCTGTAATATTGTAGTTAACTTTAAACCTACCTTTGAGGCTTTGACTGCTGCAAACTATACGATGTTCTAAGAAAAGCCTGAGCTTTGGTTCATACGAGGTGCATTCTCCCACAAAAGTTACCTACTTTTCACTTTGAAGGAATGCACTGTGATGGGAGATATGCAAATCCATTTTTTATTTTTATTTCCACATTTGCAGTTATACTGAGGAGGGTATGTATCCACTGAATGTGGTTATTTGTAATTAGAGACTGCTTCTCCAGCCTGAGTCTATGGCCAGAAAGTACACGACTTACCTGAAAAATTTTAGACTGTCGTTAAGCTCTGGTACAGATGTAATGTCACTCTGTCAATGAAGAAGAAAAAATATATCAATATGTTTAATATTTGCGATCAATATAAAATGGTGGCCAATAATTATTGACTAATATTGAAGTTTGAATATTTAAGGGTGAGGTAAACAAGTAAAACATATAAAGTAGGTAATGAAGGATAAAGCAAGCAGAGGAGGACAGCAAAAGGATAAATAAATCTGAATTTTTCTGAAGAATTTTGAGGTATTACATTATGAGGACAGGAAGTATCATAATATACATGAAATACAACTGATACATAGAAAACATGACCGCAACAAGCAGCTGCAGTAGGAATAGTGCTGAGCCAAGAACCAGTGTTTATCCAATAACATTAACAAATGTCAAATAGAATGTGGGGATGGCTGGTCCTACAGGTACAGAAATTGTATAAGCACTATGGACCAGCTGGAGCTAGTATTTCAGTAAGACACTGGTGACTTACTTCCCCTCCTTCCTACAACCAATCATCCATCAAGATTTGATGTAGGTATAGTAAGAAAACACTAAATGCTAGGCACAGTTTGGCAAATGGATTGTTTTCTAAAGCAAAATAAGTTTGGTGAGACAATCTCAGCGACAGAATTTTTGTTGTTGGAAATCCAGGGCATGCATATATTAAGCAAATGATCTGAGCAGTGTCAATATACATTTAATAACTACTTTAATAAGTTCAGCCATACCGAACAATTATCATGCCAAAGAGGAGAGGCAGTCGCTGCAGATAACTGCAAATAAACCAAATCTAAATTGGTAGTCCCATACAATTTCCAAATACACTTTTATACCTCGATCAAACACTAGTTTTGGCAAATGTCCACTCGATCAAACGCTATTCCTCTACCTTAATCCATGAAGTGCTCTAACAAAGACAAGTGCTTGGCATCCCCGAACAAGAAACAGAGAATTCAGAATTTTAATTATTTGTTCTCTAAATATAGCAGAGCCTCACAATGTTTGATGTTCCCAGGGTGCAATGTAAGAGACCATCAATAAACTTATTGAGCTGGAGAAAATGATGATGTTTACACTCCGCAAATAAGATCAAGACAAAATTGGACTTTCTGACAGATTGCAGATCCGAGGAAACAAGATTGTCAAATTTAGAAATGAGAGAAAAAACTAATGACTTTCGATAGAAGCTGCATTAGAATGCTGTCTGAATCTGAAACTCCCGGTTTAGGCCTGGAATTACTATATGAACAGTGAAAGGATTACCAGTACTGACTCTTAAAGTAACAACTTTTATAGAAAAGAATTCTTTCAAGTTCTGACCCTCCAATATTTTCCTAGACAGTCAGGAGTGTTAGACATAGCTTCAACACTGGAAGGAAAATACAGTGTCTGTGAAATGCTTGTTTGGAGTTTGATAAAAAAGTGACACTTTTGGACATTTCTCTAGCAGGAATATTCGACGGCAATCGTGAAGGCCATTTAATGTCACACATACACATGTTAACAAGGAAAAGGAAAATCTGGTAGCTCTATGCATAATCCTAAAATTGACTGTCTTGGATCAATTTAACAGTGATCCACTTACCTACCTCGGTACTACATAAATGCACTCTACCGTGTCATAGTTAACTATCTAGCACTGTCTTTTTAAACTATCAGTCACTTCCTATCTACTGCCCCCATTATACCACTTTTTGTAGAGAGTGCTTAAGTTAAATGGATATGGGTAGGTGATTAGGGACCAAAACACATTAGCGTTCACTCCTTGCTCCAAACAATACACTGGTGAATACATGGTGAATTTTATCAACACTCAATACTGTCAATGACGTCCGCTGTAATATTGTAGTTAACTTTAAACCTACCTTTGAGGCTTTGACTGCTGCAAACTATACGATGT